>PVKC010022297.1:0-17740 GCA_004027635.1 Crocidura indochinensis
TTTTATACAATATATAGTATATAAAATATATATTATATAACTATATAATGGTACTAATACATAATATGTATGTGTTTAATTTAACATATACATAATTATACATCATAGTATGTATATAATATAATAATGTGTTAATACATATTAATATATAATGCTACTAACATAGCACATATTAATAAAACATAACTATATGCAATAATCATTGTGTTGTATACGGGTCTGCCATCCTTCAATCTGCTTACTAGTTACAAGTAACAGTATAACTAAGCCACCACTGAGTCCCTGGTTTAACTGACTTATAGGAACAGTGAAACAAAGCCCATTAAGCAAACTTCAAATCAATAACATGGTAAAGTAACAAGTCATCACCAAATTTACTATTTTTAAAATAAGTACATATTGGTTCATAGTTCAAAAATAATTACACACTAGAACAAGTCTTGTTTAAGATTTCAATAGAGGGGCCAGAGCGGTGGTGCAGAGTGGTAAATATTTGCCTTGGGCGCAATAAACTAGAACGGACCTCAGTTCAATCCCTCAGTGTCCCATCTGGTCCCCCAAGCCAGGAGCAATTTCTGAGCTCATAGTCAGGAGTAACCCCTGAGCATCACAGGTGTGGCCCCAAAACAAAACAAAACAAAACAAAGACTTCAATAGAGTTGCAATCTGATGGGGACTACAGACATTCAGAGTGGCTTAAATATTGAACAGTATTTGATGATAACTATCACATTTGTATTCTTGATCAGAAAGAAAAATGTGGAATTCTTACACTGTCAATTGAAGGCATTAAAGCTTCTTACGAACCTGGTTGCTTCATGTGCATTAAACATTTTGACAGCTTTTAAGCATCACGAATAATATTATTTATTGTTTTCTATTGACTAAAGACAAATCACCCTATGTAATAAGAAGCACCTTTAATTCATGTCTTAGACCCATATCAAGGAAAATGTGTAATTTACACAAAGATGTTGAAGTTGTACAAGATTACTAATCCAAATACAATGGATAGTAATCTACTATTTAAATACATAACTCCTTTTAAAATATAAACTTAAATTTTGTTTCAGTTTATTACTTTTAAGTTTTCAAAGTAGCATACATTTTAATATTTACAATTATCCAAAGTTAATTATTTCACATTTTTAGTATTATTAGTATTTTTAGTCTTATTAGTTTAGGAAAAAAGTGTTACTACTTTCAATTACAAACAATATTCTTCACCATAGTTCAAATTTTATAAATTAGACTACTGTTGTAATAACCTTCACTGCATCAAGAAATGGTTCATGGAGAACATAGTGATGGCTCCAGTTAAACTTTCATTAGCAGAGAACGGGCAGATTGGAAGATATCAGATTCATGTTCTCACTGTGAATGTTTTAAAAGGAGAAAAAGAAAGAAGGAACAATATGTAGTAGACTAGCTGACATCGGAATAAGCTATAAAGTCTCTCAAGTAATGGTCCTTGAGGCACACTTAGTATTATCTATAAAAATAAAAAAAATAAAGTATATTTGGCCAATCAAGGAGAGAAAAATTTTATATTTAGTATTTTGGGGAAGAAGTAAAAAATATTTTCAAACTTACTTAACAAGTATTTAAAATTTTATTTAAGAAATAATTTTGAAAGTTTAACTTTTTAAACTTAAAGTTGTCAACTTAAAAATTAGGGGTAAATATAGTCATATTTTGTAAAATTATGTTTGGTCCTGCTTTCACTACATCAGCTTAATTATTTTTATCTTTCTTGTTTGTGAGATATGAAGAAATATAATAAGGGAATAAAAATTGCCAAGAGCAAAAGAAGCTGATGACTGTTTATACAGATCTGAGTTTATCAAGTGTAGCAGTACAAGGGTAAGTAGGTGGTACAAAACCATCAATTTATGAGGAAGAAAGTGATCATTTGGTAGAGTGTGTGGATGGCACATAGTATATATGAAACATGATAATTAATAATAATGTATATCAAGGTGATTCAAATAAAAACAAATAAATGAAAATAATGTTTATCTGATTCATAAATATTTTTCTTGACAAGCCACGTCATTAAATAATAATTACAATAAGTCACTTTTGGAAAATGACACCGTGTATAAAGAACAAAGCCTATTTAATTTATAATAAAATTTATTTAAATACATTTAAATATAGATAAGACTTGATAAATACTTTTATAGCTTTCCTCATTAAAAAGTTTACTTGAGAGTTCTAAGGAATATTTTCTATTCTTGTTCTTTATATATCATTTTCTCAAATATTCTTTGTTTTATGGATAGTTTCTTTTTTATTTGTATATTTTATTTAATTGGCATAACTGTTCATAATACAATTGTTTCAGGAAGACCAAAAGCAACAGAATTTTAAAAAAAGAAATAATTGAAAGAGAAAGTAAAGAAATGGGAGAGAAAGAAAAGAAAATGTTTAGTGGCAAGTATATTTTTGAAAAATATTGAATCACGAATGAACTCATTAAAGCACTAGCAAAAAGTTTAGGAAGCTTTTTTTTAAAGGACGAGAGTTAAAAAAATACAGTAAAAACTACGTGGGTGGCAATTGTTTGCATAGGCCAAAGCAAAATATGGGGGAAATGTAAGGGAAAAGCCTTGGCCTAAATACAAGGAGTCCTTACCCCTGAAATTTTCTGGCATACAACTGACTCTGGGCTCCACGTATTCTGGGTTGTCTAACTCTGAGTCATTCTCTGTGGTCCTGGTAAAATTTTTTCGCACGTTTGGTGTTGTAGGTGTCAGATTTCTGCTGTTAAAGATTCTGGTTTCTGTGCATCTTCATAGAAGTCAGGATGATGTTGATCATCCTCTAGTTTCACATTACCATTTGCGGGCAATGCTTAGAGCCCTGTCCTGCATGTTGTTGCTATTGCTAAGTCATCTGGTTGTTAAAGAGAACTCTGTTTGGAGTAAATTGATGCCAGGGCAATAGTAGGGTCTTCCTTGGTAGAGGTATGTTTTCTGGTGATGTTGTAGACAATTGTGGTTGTTTCTGTACTGGTATCCATGGTTCAGGGATGTATGTACAATGCCTGTTCTTATTATGCCTGAGCCGTCATTATGACCATGATCACAGTGTAAGGCCCCACTGCATTACAAAATTAGTATTCCTATATTTACTAGATAAGAAGTTGTTTGCATATGCAATATTTTCTCATTTTAATGTGCCTATGCAAAAGGGGGGCAATGCCACAATGTATTATTGGTGCATCAGGGGTCAAGGGAACAAGTCCAACAATCCCGGTATCTTGGCTCTAACATGATCTCTAAACAGAGAGGTTTTTCTGACAGAATTCCCTATTGAACATATAGAAAAAAAAACACAAACAAACAAGCAAGCAAATAAAAACAACGGGCTAGGGGCCCGGGAGATAGCATGGAGGTAAGGCGTTTGCCTTTCATGCAAAAGGTCATTGAACCCGGTGCCCCATATGGTCCCCCGTGCCTGCCAGGAGCAATTTCTGAGCATGGAGCCAGGAGTAACCCCTGAGCACTGCCGGGTGTGACCCAAAACCAACAAAAAAACAAAACAAACAAACAAAAAAAACAACGGGCTAAATTGTCACTATATAAGAAGATATTCAATAAGCATTATAGCTGTTAAGGGAATACATCTAAAATACTCAAAGGAGATATACTTGTCCGGTTATGTCTTTAGAAATAGTCGGGGGAATGTTAAGTCCAGGACACCACTATCTATGATTTGGCTTTCTGGAGCCTTCAAAGCTTCTCCTAGTAGTCCCATATCAGGAAATGTCTTTTGAGTGGGGACTTCTCAGAAACCAGTAAGTTAGCAAGCACATGTATGCAATGAAGGAAGGTGGAGCAAAGGAAGCCACTGAGAGTAGATCAATAGCACCAAATATTAGTTTGTCTCAGTCTGACGGTCTATTTTTTCACTCTGGAAGCTGGTTGGCTTGAGTAGGGCTAATGATCTGCTTGTGTGGAGCCAAGAACTTATGGTAGAAAGGGTTAAATGTTGGGTGACAGGTGGTGGGATGAATGAGTGAAGGACTAGAAATGAGTCTGTAAGGTGGTAAGCCAAAGGGGGAAGGACAGTACATTACATTCTGTATAGTGCAAACGTGGATTAAACTCTAAAATATCCTATTAAACTATATGAACTTTATGCATGGGGTCTATAGCTCCATATGGGGCCCTGAGTCCCCATATTGAGAATGGGGACTGGCGGGAAGGAAAGTTGCCAGCGACTTCCTCAAGTCTGTCCCTCTTGTGGAGGGTGAGGGTTGGGAAAGGCCTGGGGTCCCTTTTAAGCTCCTCCCCAGCACCTACCTCGCTAGCACCCTGGGCAGGTGCTAAGGCAAAGCCCCTGAGTCCAGGAGGAAGGAGAGAGAAGGCTTTGGGGGGCAACTGGAGCCCACATCCTCCCCTAAGTGTGGCATAAAGGCCTTCGGCATGGAGCTATGCTGCTCCCAATGCTGGTTAAAGCTTCTGATATTTATTTTCTAATTTAAATATTCATACTATATTGCTTGCGAATTATTTCTGCTCTCTTATAAACTAATACGTATGTCTTAGTACATACATTCATTATTCAAAAAAATTAACTATTTACTCTCTATGGAGACTTTATTCTAAAATGCTTTCCAAAAGAGTTGTTAAATAATATAAAAAATAATTGATTTAAAAGTGTTTTATTGTAAATAGATCTCTAAATATACTCATTCAGATATATAAATGAATATATATATACTCTAAATGTAACATGCCAACGGATTTGTCTAGAAATGTCAGAAATGTATGTTTTCTACTACAATATTCTAAAGTTGGATCAGAGAAATTAAAAGGAATTCAATATTAGATATAAAAATTGTTTACTTAAAGATGTTAAAACACCCATCCTGCCCTCCATCTTTCCTAAAGGATAGAGTATTGCAATCTGAAGAGGAAGCCTTTATTCGTACTTAAACTAGATGTGGAATTGAGCAGATCAGTTCCTGAATGAATATATTCGTCACCTTAATCGCCACCAATACGTAACCTACTCTTTTTAAAAATGTGTTTTAATGTTCTTTTTTTTTTTCCTATAAAATTGCTTCTTGTGACCATGGAGACAAAATAGTTACTAGGATAACATGAATTCATCAGCTTCTAAGTTACTTACTGGCTTTTTACTGATAAAACTCTTCTTCAATCATTGTCATGACTCTTATTTGATTGGCCCTTGTAGGATAGTGGAAGCTTTTACAATTCCAGTTCCATTTCTTTTAATGTAATTTCTTTTGTGTAATTTTCAGTGCAATAGAATCAAGGCCACAATGAGTAATTTAACATTAAATATTGCTTTCCCAAAAGTTAATTTTACAGTGCTTACTATCCTATAAAATGGCACGTTATAAATATAAATTCATAACTAAATATTATAGAATATTATTGGCTCCATACAAATATTTCCCGTTAACAACTTCTACTATATCTTTTTATTAGAAATGTTTTGATGGGGCCCGGGAGATAGCATGGAGGTAAGGCATTTGCCTTTCATGCAAAAAGGTCATTGGTTCGAATCCCGGTGCCCCATATGGTCCCCCGTGCCTGCCAGGAGCGATTTCTGAGCATGGAGCCAGGAGTAACCCCTGAGCACTGCCTGGTGTGACCCCCACCAAAAAAAAAAAGAAATGTTTTGTTGTTTCCTAATCATGTATATTTTTTTCAGCTTCAAACCTAAGTTCTGTTCATGTATTAATTTCTTAGGTTTCTGGCACTCATATTAAAATCTGAATTCATTCAAATATTTGGAAGTACATTTTGAAACTGGACTCAAATATTGTAAGCTATTCTTTTCAAGGATGAAATTATATACTTAAAGCTATTTACCTGACTTTCATTTTCTGAATTTTTTCCTAAATTCTGTCATATATTCTAGAATAGTTTCAAAAATTGTTATTTAAACCAACATGTCTTATACTTTCATGTGTTGTTTACTTCAGTTTCAATATAAGTATTCTTAATGAAGTGAAGCTGTGAAGATCCATTCCAGATAATAAAAGCACATATTCAACAAACATTAAACATTTTAGATGGACACACTTTTTTTCTAAATTTAATGTGTGGCACATTTAGTAAACCTCTCTTTTCACTTGGTCTTATCCAGTTAACATACTGTTAGAAACTATATTTTTTATTTAAGCTAATGTAAAGAATCAATTAGATGTCTAAATTGCTTTTTATAAGAGAATACATGAATTCGGGAAAAAATTATCTAGCATGTAAAGTGTTACTACAAATGTTTATCAAAATAGGTTTTATAATCAGAAGAGAGGTCAAACAAGGTTTTTATCAAAGAAAGGAATTATAGTTCATTTTATTATCTTATTTTTATTTGTATTTTTTGCCACAGTCAGTTTGTTGTAGGCTTATTTTTGGCTTTGTGTTTAGGGAACACAACTGAAATTGCTCAAAGGACAATTTATAGTGCCATGGTAGGCTATATGAAAGAAAAGTGACAAACCTTTAAACTGTCTCTCCAGTCCTTCTGTTATATATCTTTTATATTTCTGTTCTTTTAGTGTGAGTTAAAATGATTTATAGTAGTTTGCAAAATTGCTTTATTATAGAAGCAGAATTTTTCCCTGTGTTTCTTAATCGACAAGAAATACTATATTTTCCGTTTTCTTTGCTTTATCTAATTACGCTAGGATTTCCCTTATTAAATTATTTTGAAGTAATATAATATATATAATTATGAAAATATAGCATTAATTGCTTGTCTAACTTTTTGCATTAAATTTTCTTGCTTTATGTATAATTCACATGAACTGATCTGTGATAACCAAATGTTCAGCTCCTTAAGCTCTACATTTACTAAGAATATCTATACTCCTAATTTACAAACAGGAATTCTATTCTGACTAATAATTTTATTCTATATTAGTAAGAGCGATTTGGGGGAATTTATTAATGTTATCTCATATATTTACCATTTGTGTTATCTTTAATGAAGTATTTGTGGAGAATACTTTGTTATTCACATTTTAATGTGTTTAATAGAGTGTTCCTTTGTATTTCTAATATACAATGGAATTAGTATATTTATTAGGGAACCATTATTCTATCTATCTATCTATCTATCTATCTATCTATCTATCTATCTATCTATCTATCTATCTATCTATCTATCTATCTATCTACCTATTGAGATATATGTAGTATATATCTTTCTTTTACAGCCACACCAGGCAATGCTCAAGAGTTACTTCTGGCTCAGCACTCATAATTACTTCTGTTTGTTTCAAGGGAACACAATAGATGCCAAAGACAGACCTAGGTTGTCAATGTGCAAGACAATGCCCTACTTGCTGTAAAGTTCATCCAGCCACCAAAACAAAAATTTTGTTTGTATAAAATTCATTAGACTTTGGGCCAGAATTATAGTTTATAGTGGGTAGATTTCATGTACTGCACAAGGTCAAGCAGTGTTTTATTCCTGGTACCACATACAGTTTTCTAAGCACAGGCTGGAATGGTCCCTGAGCACAGAATTAGGAATATGCACTGAGCACTGTCAGGTGTGGTCCCTCAAAATAAAATAATAATGCAAATAATGTAAAAATTTTAAACCTTGAAGCATGGAACAGTGAAGCAGAAATATCTGATCACTTCTCAGTATAACCTATACTGGTTATACATATATTTACAAAAATGAAGTTTTATTGCTAAATAGTACTGAATTTTGTACGCATATTATATAAATACTAAACTTTATAGCAGTACTGGTATTTCAAGTAAATATTATGTTTTATTAAGTTATTTAGTCCTATTATCATTTATCATAACACTCTAAAACGGGCCACAGGGATAGCACATCAGGTTGGGCATTTTTGTAGCACGCAGACAACCTGGGTTTAATCCCTGGCATCCCATATGGTCTCACAACTTGGCCAGAAGTAATTTCTGAGTGCAAAACCGGGAGTAAGCCATGAGAATCACTGATGTGGTCCAAAAACAAAACAAAAACAAAAAAATTAAAAAAGACACTCTAGAAGGTCAAGAAAAACTGAATTACAAGGATGCATATAATACCTAAGAATATGGCTTATCAGTCAAATTTCTTTCTATATACAGTAGTATGATTCTCTTTAAAGTTTTACTAAAGATAAATCATACATAGCCATAGAGCAAAAAATGAATATTTTGTGAAAATCAAATTTAAAAATATTAAATTGTTTTTATACAATTAAATTTTCAAATAGGAAAATGTTTAGTTTTCACTTTTATTTTTAAGTATATAGAATTAGATTAAAAATAAATTCTAAGCTTTAATACTTTATCATTCTTACTTTTAAACTATCCTTGCACTTATACTATAGTACAATATTATATAGAATAAACAAGTACTAAATTGAATACACCTTTTAAAATGCAATATTATAATGTGATTCTAGAATAGGAGACTTAAAATGCTATTAATATACATATATAAATAAAACATTTTATTAAATAATTAAAGTTAAATTATTAAAGTTGAAATTCAGAGAAGCAAAAATTTTGCTAAGGTGCCTATAATTTGTAAATAATCTATAAACATTTAAAATAATGTTTCTAAATTTATCAGCTGGTTTTTACAAAAAACTTATTAAAATAAACACAAGAATAAAATATTGTGTATATTTTAAGTACTATTTGATGATAGTGAAGAATACATTTTTATTATTTACCATACTATATTAATAAAAATGCTGTTCAGAATTGGATATATAGGATTTCTTTTATCTTTTTCTATTCTCTATCCCATCACTTTTTTCTTTTCTTTTTTTCTATATTCCATTCTTATTTCTCTTATTATTTCTTCTCTTTTCTTTCTTTTCTCTTTCTTCTATTCCTTTTAATATTTCCTCTTTTTTATAGTTTTTATTGTGACCAATGTGAGTTACAAGTCTTTCACAGTTATATTTAAGTGACGGTGAATAGGCAATTCCCACCACTTGTGTTGACCTCCCTCCACCTCAGTTTTCAGTATGCATCCATACCTCCACCTTTAGCCCCCAGGACTGCTAGGGTAACAGGTCTCTTTTGTGTATATCTTGTTGTAGTTTGGGTTCCTTGATTATATTGTTATTATTTTTGGATTGGGTATTCAGGTCTAATAATTTAATATTTCCACTCAATGTTCATGAGAGACTGCTTGCCCCAGTAGCATCCACTTTCTTGAGTTCAATTTATGAGGCAGAATAAGTTGATCCATCTTATACGGTTATTATAAAAAGAAAAAAAAGAATAAATAGCGGAGGGTAGAGCCCCTGTCTAGAAGCTATGAATATAAAATTAAAAGAAGGGAAAAAAAGAAAAAAACAAAGAAATATAAAACAAAAACACACAAAAAAAGGAAGATGGCAATGGAGTAGGAAGTTTTTAAGTGGTTACACAAAATGGTGTCTGGAACTTCAAGAGATATCAGGTGTCAATTTTAAGGCTCTAAGCAGGTCTGCGAAGCTTTTTTCCCCCTACCATCTGTATAATCTTCCCAATGCATATGTTCTTATTAATGACACTTAATTGGCTTTATTTAGATATTATTAAAGTACTAGTATCGCATTCAGCAAATAGAAAGAACCTAATGTAGTTGCACAAAGTGGACTTCAGAGTCCTTAATTGAAAGAATGACTGGAAATATAGCATTTTTTGCTTAAAATATTGTATTTAAAATATGTGTAGGATGCATGCCGAGGCAGTTCCATCCATTATACAACAAACAGCACCAGATGTGATCCCTGAGTACAGACAGAAACAGGAATAAGCCAGGAATACAAACAAAAGTGACAACACAAACAATAAAGAGAAAAAATATTATGGATAAGTCCAGGGGTAGCGAACAAGTTCGACACAAAGAGCCAAAATTTTAAACTGTGAGAGTCAGAGAGCCACACCACGCAGTGACCTGCCAAAACAAACACTCACACAAAAGCATATAAATTTAACAATAATCTATTAAACACATATTGCATTTTGCGATTTTGAGCGAAGGTAAAAATCCTGCAGTGATGGTGAGGGTGTGCTGCGTCCTCCACGGTAAGAACTCATGGCAAGATATGACCCAACATGTGACCCACGGGTCCCTCACTCACTGGCCCATGCAGTTGTTTCCGACGGATGGGAGACAGACGCAGCCTGGGGGCATGACTCTGGCTCCGAGATCTCTCCTCAGAGGTCCTTCCCAGAAGCAGCAGAACAAAATCCAAACTTGGCAAAGAGCCACAGTACACAAAATGATGATAAGAGGCAAAGGGTCGCTTGTTCGCCACCCCTGGATAAAGCCATCTTTCCTTATAAAATGACATGGGGTTTTACCTCACTGGTACTTACCAGAAAATGCCAGAGTAATTAATTCTACATTATTTAAGTTAGAATTATTATTTAATTTAGAAATAGTATTATTATTTAATTTAGAAATAATGTCCATCCAAATGTGAGTTAACAACGGCTGTCCTAGTCACATCTTTTCACGGTTTATGCATTACTCCTGTTATCTTTATGTAACTTAAGACTTCAAGATCTCCATGTTTACATTATGCCTTCACTACTTTTCTTCATTAAAGTTCTACATCTCAAGGAAATACTTTTTGAACATTTAATCAGAACTCACTATGCTAGAGAATGGGAGATCTTTGAGATTTTAAGAAACACCATCTAAAAGGAATCCTGAATTCAAAGAGAATAGCATAACATAGAGCTGATAGACACTGGCACTATACCCTAATACTATTTAGTCTTCACTATCAAGTGCAAAGTTTGTCAAACACTTGTTATGCACAAATATGTGGGGTTTTATTTAACATACCTGATTTTAAGATGCAATACTTACTACTGCCATTATATGTGTAAATAAATATAAGTACGTGCATATAAATACAAATGCAAAGGGTATTACCCTAAAGAGTATGGAAGTAGAATATTTTTTTGTGAAACAATTTAGTGGAAATAGAAATATTTGTATATTCTATATAAAAGGTTACCAAGTGTATTTAACAAACTGACCCTTTCCAACAACAGCAAAAGTAAATGCCTATTCTTAAAGTCTACCTTCTTCAAGTAAACAAACAAAATTCTGTCTACCAAAACCAATTTCAACAGTGTAAAATTCATACTGCTCCCCAGATAGCATCAGTGAAGAGGAAGGGAATAAGACTGAATGAAAATAATGTGTCAAAGTTCTAGACAAAATAACGTGGGACACCTTTTTTTTAAATAAATACAACAAAAGTTAAACTTTTGTTTATGGAATAAAAATCACAACATTTCTTTGGATAGTTATATCCTTTCTCACAAAGGAATCATAAGTGATTCAAGGGATTTCCAAATATTCAAAATGAAAGTAGTTTTCTGGGACATCTAAACAATGTTCATATCATATTACAATCACTTTTATAGTAGCTGTTTGATAAAAGTAAATGAATTAATCCCCTTGCATGTTTCTAGCTGTGGATCTTAAATCACATTAATAAATGTTATCTAGATGAGCACTTGAGTACTTTGTAAAGTCTGTTAATTAGATGCATACCAACAAAATGCCATACATTTAAATGCATAATTATATTTTTGATATTTCATTCTAATATGATACATATTTTATAATGCAAACTATGCAATAAAATATTTAAATTTTAGACAAACTTTCCAAGATTGCATTTTAACTTAAATATATGTAGCAATGCATAAATAATATAATCCAATGAATAAAATATTTTAGATAATATATAAAGATATTTCATCTAGGTAAATTATAATTAAGATGTAACAAAAAGTTTATTACAGAAATAAAATTGCTGGAGTCAAGATCATACAACTTTATCTAATAAAAGTAGTATGTTACTTCCTTTGACAAAACCAGTTGAACAAAAACAGGACACAGGAAATGTCTATATGACATAATATCTGTAATCTTCACTTAAAATTCATAAAAAATAACTGCTAAAAATAAAATATATATGGATCTGTCCACCTGTTTAATTTTTTTCTTACTTGTATCCAACACTAATTATAATGCCTCCAACCATATATCCTTAATTATTTTTATGTTATCATTTTATTGAATATTTAATGAGTTGGAAATGGCACCTGCTTTTATAATTTATGTATATAAATAAATGACTGTTCTGAAAAAATTATCATGATAGTTGGTAAACAGTGGGGACATGATTAGTTGTTGTATTACTTTAAATTATGAAAGCCAAAATTACTTTTATTTAGCTAAATATAACATAACCAGTGTAGCTGTAAATATTATATTTTGTGTAGGTACAATGCAATTTTTAAAATTTTAATTGAAACTCATTTTCATAATTTGGGGTATATAAATGTATTCTGGGCCATAAATTGAGGTATTTAGGGCTTATTCATGGCTCATTGATCAAGGGTCACTCCTGCCAGAGTTCAGAAGATCTTATGAGGTATTGGTACTTACACTATGTCCAGCTGCAATTCAAGTCAAGTAACGTAATGTTGGTACTAACTCTCTGGCACTTTTCTCACCTTTATTTATTTATTTATTTATATTTATTTATTTATTTATTTTATTTGAACCAGTGTCCATCTGCGGTTGGCTGTGTGAAAGGCAAATACCCTATCGCTTTTCTATTGCTCCAGCCCCTTTTTCTAAAATTTAAAAAATTAAATTTTAAATATCACAATTTATGTGACTATAAGATGTGGGTCATTTTATGTGACTATTTTTTTTTTTTTGCTTCTTGTTTGAGGTTTTATTGTTATAGAGGGTACAGTTAGTACTGCCTTTGAGTAGGGGTTGAATATAACATACCTTAGTGAATCATAAAAGGCTATGAATTAAACCTTGACCTCCAAATGCAATGTATACTCTCTAACCCTTTGTACTTTCTGCCCAATCTGATTCTACATCATTTAAACTCAAGACATGTGTCAACATGAAATGCTACAATACTAATTTGCAATGCCATTTTTTAATATTTGACAAATTTTATTTTAACTAAATAATAACTCTTTGCTTATTAACAATTTTTACATAGAAAGAGAATTTCTCATGAAAATAAATCTTGATAGACTGAGGACCAGGAGATTAGAAAGCTAGTTGATATAACATGCCAGTCAGGTGTGTTGATGTCAGTCATAGAATGTTTTATAAAAAAAAAAAGGCTACGGGGCCGGGCGGTGGCGCTGGAGGTAAAGTGCCTGCCTTGCCTGCGCTAACCTAGGACGGACCGCGGTTCGATCCCCCAGTTCCCCAAATGGTCCCCCGTGCCTGCCAGAAGCAACTTCTGAGCGAATAGCCAGGAGTAACCCCTGAGCGTCACTGGGTGTGGCCCAAAAACAAAACAAACAAACAAAAAAAAAACCCCAAAGGCTACAAATGTTCCTCAATTTTTAATTGTTTTACTGTAGGAGAATTCTGTTCTTTTGAAAATACATCCTCGAGTGAAGAAAAATTTAAATTAATATCTTTATTTAAACCCCTTGGTTACAAACTTGATTGTTGTTGGGTTTCAGTCATGTAAAGAACAGCACCCCTTCACCAGTTTAACATTCCTATCACCAATGTCCCAAATCTCCCTCCTCCCCACTCCATATACTCTAGACAGGCTTTCTACTTCCCTCATTCATTCTCATTGTTAGGGTAGTTCTCCATGTAGTTATTTCTCTAACTATACACATCACTCTTTATGGTGAGCTTCATGTAGTGAACTGGAACTTCCAGTCCTCCTTTCTTTTGTCTCTGAAAATTATTACAAGAATATCTTTTTTTTAACCATAGATAAGTGAGACTATTCTGTGTCTAGCTCTCTCCCTCTGACTTATTTCACTTAGCATAATAGATTCTATGTACATCCATGTATAGGAAAATTTCTTGACTTCATCTCTCATGACAGCTGCATAAGAGTACAAGGATCTCAAGTTTTTAAATACTGTGTTTAAACTCAAGTATTTAAATACCTGGCAAGTATTTAAAATTAATGATTATAATGATGAGATTATCATGATGAAATATCTGTTAATCAGTTTTTCTGTCCTATGTATGATTAGAGAAAACAAGAGTATGTCTCTTTGCTTATATAAATGTCTCTCTATATGGAATCATTCCCAGAGAATATAATCTTAATTCCCAATTGTAGAGAAAAATGAGAAAGAATTTTTTCTATCATTGTTTTTACTCTATCTTGTTGCAAGACTAAGTAGATAGTTCAGTTTTATATAAACTGAGCCAATATTAATATGAAGTAAAGAGTATCAATTTTATTAGACATAGATTAGTGATTAATATACAAATCTACATTCATACTTCTCATGTTTTTTGCTTATTGAGTTTATCAGGAATTTTCCTTTCCAGACTGTCCTGACCTGCGGGACTTAGTTATTCGTGAGTTTGCAGAGGGGTCCCAGCCTATAAAGAGAATGGGGGAAAGAGAGACGGCGACCAAGAAAGGTGTCTTATCAAGGCCACACAAAGTACCATGTCCTGCAGGATTCTATACCAGGGTTTGGTCTCTGGTCTCTAACACCAGAGAAGAGTTACCTTTTTCTCAGTTTGTTCCTAATACAGGAATAGGTTTTCTGTTGCCAACTCGGGAATTAAGCAATGGTATGTAGGAAATAGCAATGAGAAAAAAAAATTGGTTATCTTTTTCTTTAGCCAGGCCTGAACAAAAGTTTGAGAATCTCATATCAGGAGTTTATGAACAGTTCTGTTATCTGTTATTAATTTCTTGTTATTTTGTTTTATTTAATCCGTATACATAAATTTACAGAGGACATAAGTTTACACTCAAAATTTGTGAGTACTATTATTAAGAAAATTCATTTAGCATTTCTAGGACTGGAGACACAGTATAGAGGGTAAGGCCTAACTTTGCATGCAATATACCTAGCTATTATGCCTAGATCCTCATATGTTCCTCTAATCCTCACCAGGAATGATCCCTCAGTTCAAAGTTCAGAGTAATTGCTGAGCAATGCTGGTTATGGCCCTAAAAACAAAACCTAAACCAAAATAAAGAAAACAACTAAAACTAGTATTTGCCTTATGAAACATTTGAAAGTATATTTGACTATTTCTATATACCCATAATGAAAGAAAAATGCATAAGATAATAAAATTAACAGTCCTTAAATAACTATTTCATCTTATTCAATCTGCTTAGATCTTCTATTCGTCTCTAGGTTACTCCTATTTATAAGCTACTCTACCACAACATATTTAAATAAAGAAATAAGGTCTGACAAATGGCAACAGACTTCAAATCTCAACCAATTTGTTTCTAAAACTCAAATTTTCTTTTGATATTGAATTCAGGCCAGTAGTTTTTGCTCCATGACTCCAAAAAAGCAGCTGCTAAGTGAAGATCACAGAAGTTTCTCACTGTGACTCAAAAGAGAGAACGGTTGCTCCTGCTGTTCTAGCCCAGCTTGCATGTGGAGTCATAGACACCAGCATAGATCTAAGAAAAAAAAAGTTTGGTTTTGATTATGATTGTCATCTCCATGGGTAGATTGTGGCTACAGATCGTGAGCTGATGAATAACAGACATGACCAGGCCACAGGTGTGTTTCCAGATGGGCTCAGATGCAACAGAGTCAAAAAGGAGCCCATATAGCTACCGTGTTGTTTTCTGACATTCTAGTCAGCAGGGTTCTTCCTGTCTTGACTTTAGGTTCCTGCAACTCAGACAGGCTTCCCTGGATACAGACACTTTTCTGTTTAAAGTCACTGTATATCACCAAGTATGTTTGAGTATTTTCAGACAAATTCAAAAGAAAAGAAACTTTTAAATGAATAAAATATGTTGTATGTTTAATAAAGATACTAGTTATTTTTGTTATAACTTTATTATCATTCTTCTTATTATTATTTAGTAACTTCCAGTGTTTCTCTGTAATTATTTCATTTTGTTCCCCAGAAGACAGCTCCTGTGGTTTAAAGGTACTATGTGGTGCTGGATTTCTAAAGAAGTTTATGCATATAAAGCATGCACTCCAACCCTTTAAATCATCTCCCTGATTGGTTTTCTCAAAAATTATATATAGCCAATTTCAGTTCAGATTCATTTTATAGTAGTCTATAATACAATTCTAGAACATAACGATATTCTCTTGATGTAACTACCAAAATCTAGTTACAAGAAATGTATAATATATAACATTGAATTTTGTTTAAGTTATTTTATTTTCTCTTGATATTTGATATGGGAGATATTGACCCATACCCAAATGAGTTCAGACCAACCTCGGATTTGTGCCTTTTTTTTAAGAATTCACTCATAATAGCTCAAGAACTGAATGTGGTATCAAGAATCCAAACTGGATTAGTAGCATGCATGATTATCTTAAACCCTGTACTATCTCTCCATCTCATGTATGAATTTAACTTTCCATAGTTTTGCCACAGTCACCTCACAATCTTAAACAGAATTTCTTCAAATTATTGTTATCCATCTCTTACCTAAACAAAAAAATTGTCAGTCATCCTGAATCACCCATATTAAGTGAAGAAACAGAAAGTGACCTGCAATTGCACCTGAGGCTCATGCTGCTTATTGAATTTCTTCTTTTTGTCCTGGGGGAGCAGGAGTCATCAATTTTGGGGATAACAATCTAAGGTAATATTGATACAGCAAAAAAGTATTTCTGTAATAAATATAAAAATATTAATTGAACTTAAAATTATATGCAGTGTATCAATTAGCATAGCATTAACAAAAATTTTTCTGAGAATTCTTGGATTTTTATACATAAATATTAAAATACATAGCAAAAACTTTGTGATGTAAATCATTGAGTATATACTCATAAGACACTAAATTACAGTCTTTAATTGATCTTAATAAAGTTTAGCTTATGAATCTAAAATTTTAGTTTACTGTCATAATATTCCTCTTATTAGACTAATAATGAAGAACATTACCATCCATATTATTAAATAAAATTGTTTACACTACACAATTTCTGTTGAGAAGAGGGAAAAATCATTTAAGTTTTTTTCTTTGTTTCAATGAACCACTAGAATACACTAACTGAACAACTATAGGTAAATTTTTCTGACTCACTTATTCATTTTATTTAAGGTTATGAATATAATTTTGGAATAAGATTCTTAGAAATTATGTTTTCTATTGGGGGAACTGTGGACTGAGGGGACTCTCTGTGCTGCTGTCTTTTCTGAATTCTTGGAGCTCTCCCCAAAGACCAGAGCCCTGGGAAGTGAATCCAGAGGTCGCTGCAAGCTGGGGCTGCCAGCTGACTAATCAGTAAGTAAGAACCGGCTGGCTGAGGAGATTCCCAATTGGAGAGCTGGTTGCTCCTCCTACGGAAGACTCCGCCCTACTGCGTTCTACTCGGGGAACTGTGGACTGAGGGGACTCTCTTTCTGTGCTTCTGTCTTTTCTGAGTCCCAGAAGAGTGCGGCCTCTCCACTTCGATTCACGGCCGCACACTCTTTCTAACCAATAAACCCCATCACAACACGCAGGAAAAACCAAACTACTGGCGTGACAATGCGGAAAGCTCGTAGGCAAACACTATGCACCGAGAATGAGGATGATGATTTGGATGACCTTAAAAATCACAACCCTCTGTTTAATCTCTCAGATAAGGAACTTAAAATAGAAATATGGAATATGTTTGTAAAACTCCAAGAAAGCATAGATCGATCAGAACAGAACACAAAGACAGAACTCAAAAAACTCCAAGAAAGCATAGATCGATCAGAACAGAACACAAAGACAGAACTCAAAAAACTCCAA
>PVKC010022298.1:0-17744 GCA_004027635.1 Crocidura indochinensis
TCCTTTCTAAAGTATAAATATAAGGGCATTAATCATCTGAATCAAGGATACATTTAGAAACATTTCTCTTCATTGTGTATATATAGAGCAACACTCACATTCAATTATGTTATTAAATATAAATTCAAGTACTTGTTGCTCAAAAGAAAATTTTTCAAGAAACAAATACTGATGAAAAGGAACCGTAGTTTTATTTAGATACTAGAAACTTGAAATGATGAACTCATTTCCCAAAACCATATTCTCTCTCTCTTTTATTTCGAAGCTCCTCTACCCCGTGCCTACCTGCTCGTCTCCTCAAAATCATATTCTCTTAAGCTGGGATTAACAGTTTATAAGCTTCAGAAATCTTTTCAGAGAGCTTATTGCTAAATTTCTTAGAGTTAAGGGAGATTTTGGATGAAAGAATACTTTCTAGCCTGTTAAGTCTTGGGAGTCTCTAGAAAGAACTTGTGTATGGTTTTCTCTTCTCATTAATCTATGACTTTGGTGACACATGAAATACATTGGGTATGAGAAGCAACTGTTAAGAGTAAGATGTAGAACAAAAACCAAGGGGGAATATGATCTTAATGAACACATTTGTAAAGAACTAGATGGCAACTCTAATGCTTGTTTATTTACCATTGAATACTACTCAGCTAGAAAAAATAAAATAAGTCTTGCCATTTTCAGTATAAATGTAATCTAATAGGATTATGCTAAGTGAAATTATATAAAGGAAAAGACTGTACAATTTCAGTAAGTATGAATATAAAAGACAATAAATAAAGCAAAAACCAACACCAAAAAGAATGACTAAATTTAAGATTGTGACAACAGAATGGTGATTTCCAGAAGGGAAAGGAGTGAGATAATAATAGGAACAAGAAGAAAAAGTTGTTTGGATTGTTCCATTTGTTATTTCTTGTTTAGATAAGTAGATCTTCCACTTTTTTTGGACAGTAGTGTTTTCTTCTTGAAGATGCCTTTAGTCTCAATGTCATTGAGTGTTTTTCCTATGTATTCTTCTATGTATCTTATGGTTTGGGTCTGGGTCTCATACCAAGGTCATTAATCCATTTTGATTTTACCATTGTGCATGGTGTTAGATAAAGTTCTGAATTCTCGTTTTTGCATGTGGCATACTGGTTGTCTCAACCTCACTTGTAGAAGAGTTTTTCCTTGAATATTTGCATTTTTATCCCTTTATCAAAGATTAATTGATTGAATACCTCAAGTCTATTCCATTGATCTGATTGCCTGTGTTTATTTGAATGCCATGGTATTTTTTGGGGGGGCACCACACCCAGCAGCACTCAGGGGTTACTACTGACTAGCTCTATGCTCAGAAATCGCCCCTGGCAAGCACAGCGGACAATATGAGATGCCAGGATTTAAACCACTGTCCTTCTGCATGAAAGGCAAACGCCTTACCTCCATGCTATCTCTCTGGCCCCGAATGCCATGCTATTTTAATGACTATTGCTTTGTAATACAATTTAAAGTTGAGGAAAGTGATGCCTTCCATCTTTTTTTAAAGGGTTGCTTTACCTGTTTGTACGAATTTATTGTTCCAAATGAATATCAGGATTGTTTGATTCACTTCATTGGAGAATATCATGGATATACTTAAAAGGATTGCATTAAATCTGTACAATGGTTTGCGAGTATTTTCATTTTAGTGATAGGTTAAACCTCCAAACCATGAACAGGGTATGTGTCTCCAATACATGTTTCTCTTTTATTTCTTAAAGCAATGTTTTTGTACTTTTATTTGCATAGGTCCTGTATAAGTCCTTCACTTCTTTAGTTATGTTGACTCCAAGGTATTTGAGTTTCTGTGGCACTATTGTGAATGGATTGCTTTTTTCATGATTTATTTGTGTATATCAGTACTTGTGTATAAGAAGGTCATTGATTTTTGAACTTTAATATTATAGCCTGCCACTTTGTTATATGAATCTATTGTTTCTAGAATATTTTGGTAGAGTCTTTAGGGTTTTCTAAACATACTCTCATGTCATCTGCAAGTAGTGAGAGCTTGACTTCTTCCTTTTCTATCAAGATGCCCTTAATATCTTTTTCTTGCCTAATTTCAATGTCAAGTACATCCAGGATTATGTCAAACAGGAGTGGCAAGAGGGAACCGCCTTGTCTTATATCAGATTTTGGAGGAATGACTTTTTGTTATCTCCACTGAGTATAATATTTTACATAGGCTTGTGGTAAATGGTCTTGACTATATTGAGGAAAGTTGATATTCCTCAATTTGTTACCTATCTTGTTGGGAGTTTTTACCACTAATGGGTATTAGACATTACTAAATGCTTTTTATGCATCTATTTTTATGATACAATAGTTTTTATTTTTCCTTTTGATGATATGGTAATTATGTTGAATGATTGCATATTTTAAACCACCCTTGCATCTCTGGAATGAAACCTACTTGGTGTACAAACTTCTTGTTGACACATTAGATCTTATTTGCTAGAATTTTGTAGAGGCTCATTTCATCTATGTTAATCAAGGATATTGAATTGTATTCCTTTTTTTCTGTGTGTGTGGTATCTTTGTCTGCTGTTGTTATCAGGGTGGTGTTAACTTAAAAAGGTGAGGTGGGTTTACCTCATCTATCTGGGATGTATCACTTTTGCCAGAGAGAAGCCAAGAGATATAGCTTTTCTCTTCTTTTAGCCACCATGACATGTATGGTGCCAGGTTTCACACCATCTGCCCTACATTATGTGGTTTTATGATGTCTGGGTCCTATTTTGCTTATGTTTTAGGTCTTTGTAACACTGTAGTATGCCAATAAATGCTGTTTGTCTCACTGGCTGAATTTTTGTTCTTGGCACATGGGTGAAATTTTCTGTTTATTTCCTACATTTTTAGAGCCATAAGGAGAAGAGAGGGGAGTTATGTGAGTCTTATGTTGTACCTAAATTGGAGCTTGGTTACTTTCATTTTCATATCTGACTAGATGTCCATGAAAGTGAGATTGAGAATGCCCAATTAGATCATCTTGATAATATAAGACTTCTTCCTCCATTCATTTAATAACAATGCTGCTTCCCAAATCCCATATCTCATTAATATATGCATTGCCTGTGACCATTCTTGATATCTGTCTCATATTTTGTTAGGCTGTTCTATAGTCATTATTTAGAGAGGGGACATCAAATGAGGCCCATTCACGTGGCTGGTAGTAAATGTTGCCTCAGTTTTGGGATTTCAGTTTGTGCTTTTGTTCTTTACCTGATGTACTTGACACATAGTTTGATTTTATATTTTGTTTGTATTCTTCCAAAAAGCCTTTTAAATACTGTTAATTTTTTTTGAAATCTAAAAGCACAACCCATAGTCATATTCGAGCTATTTTGGACTGGTGGTAATAATTGACAGGATACCTAAATAGTTTCTGAGATGGGAAATAAGCTCATCTGTTAATGAGAGAAATGGTGAATATTTTGTAACTATGTTTTATGCTATATCGTCTCATAAGTTTATTCCACAGAATGAAATATATAATAAAAGTAAGTTGTGATAAATAATTCTGATATTAATCAGCAAATTTGACCAATTCTTTGACAAAATAGACAATTGCAAAATGTGAAGTATTTTGTAAGATATTTACAAAATATTTCGTAAATCAAGAGGCCTCTCATACATGATTGTATTTTATTTTACACATTGTAAATATATATGTATGTTTATAAATGATATGTGAGAATGCAGTTTATAATTAATATAAGCTTAGATTTGACAAAATGTCCACTTAGTATTGTATAAACCTACCTGGCACTAAATACACTTACTTTTAATTCTTTGAATTCTGTGTTATTCCAAGTGCCTTGTCATTTGGATACTATTATGGAATCTACTACAATACCAGCTTTGACAGGCATAAATACTATATAATAATATCATCTAAAAATTCAGTAGGTAGTCAAAGTAGCTATAATTTGTTACCTTTAAAAACTCCCCAATTCTGTGGCTTAGAGTTGAAAATTATTATTATTAATAATAATAATAATACTTATAGTTATTGTAGGTGTGGTACCTGAACAGTGGAGATTGATAATGAGCAGTGTTAATTAGTAAACCAGAGATCAGGCTGATAATCAATAGAGTATTGTCACTTCAATTATGGCCATCTACTATCAGAATTAAAAAATAATCCTGATAATCTGATGTTAAACAGTTTCTACTTTCAGTTGCTTCTATTTATTAACATTCTATTCATATAAACAAATATACATAGTTCTTATATAATTGGCAAGAAACTTATATAGAATCAGAAAAACTTCTGTGTGTTCAATTTCTCTAGACATTGATGGGTATTCCTTCTACACAGTATAAATTATGATATAATAATTTTCATGTTATAACGGGTCCAAGGATAGTACAACAGGTTGAGCACTTGCATTTCATCTGTTTAACAATGTTTGATTATGTGCACCTCATTGTTATCCCCTTAACCCCACCAGGATTAATCCCCAATTGTAGAACTAAGTGTAAACCCTAGATGCGCTTGGTATGGACTCAAGGCAAAACATAATAATAGCTTTTCAAATCAATTATTTAAATTGTGATGTCTATTATTAAAGATTTATTCCACAGGATTAAGGTATCATATTTCATTAACATAAGTTCATAATTAATACTGCCTATTGAATGCTTTTAATCAACATTAATATTATCTTGATATAAATAAAATCATTAGCATTTTTTTCTCTGGGGGAATTTTATAAACAATAACTTGATAGAGTGAAAAACTTAGATTCACTTCGATAAATTCAGATTTAAATTTATTGGTATATTTTGGTATCTCTATAAACTAGATAAAGCTTGTCTTGGGAACCAAATCATCTGACAAAAACATGAATAAGTAGAAATGAGCTCTCAAAATAAACCCTATTAAAAGTATCATACCCACAAATTGGTAAAATTTTTGGAAATTAAATAAATAAGTGAAAATAAAGTGAAAAATAAGTAAGTAAATAATATTAAAGTGATAATAAAGTGAAAATTAAAATAAAATACGAGTCTATTTGGTGCTTTTTATTAAAACAGTTAAAATTCTGCCTTTAGTGTTCTAGCTGGTATTATTTTTTCATCTATTCACTATTAACGGGGTTTTATAAAGGATTTAGGACTATTTTAGGGGTATGGTCTATGTAGACATATACAGAGCTCTATATAGAACTTTTCTGTACTTGAGAGAATTTCCCATGATTGACATAATTAAATTATTAAATGTTTTATTCATAGATGTAATTATTTAGTATTCCATTGAGCAGGAAACTTCTGAAATTCTTTCTACAGATAATGTTGGGCACTTCATTAAGAATAGAAGTGATATCTGTCATTACCAGATCAGGAAATAATTACTCAGAGAAAGATAGTCTAGTTTTCTTCTTCAAAAGCAAAGCATCTAGACTGATCTTCCTTCAGAATTCCAGAATGAATGCCATTTTGAATATAGGTGCCAATTTAAATAATTGATTTATCATAAAGAAAAGTTAGCTTTGAGTATATTATCAAATATTGATATAGTTCTCACTCTTTCATGTATTTTATCTTCCTATTAGAAATTTTATTCTTATAATATTTACATCAATATTACTGTTTTTTGACCTTTCAAAGATCAACTTCGTTGTTTCACTTTTTAGGCAATAACATGGCAGAAGGAATACCATGTCTATTCATACATAATCAGATCTCAAGAGACCTTAAAGAGTTTAATTTCTTTTGCATCTCCGGTCAATTCCACATAAACTGACTGACTTGCTGGCAAGATAACATGTGGAGCAGAATAGAATTGAGACTCCAAATAAATGAGAGCCTGCGTTTCCATACCTAAGTTAAAATTAAAACTTAGAAAACAATAACTTGAAACTAACTACTGAATTGGCAAATGCTGATATGAAAACAGTTTATTTTTATACTAGCAACTGGTAAAGATGGTGAATTTTTTCCCCTCAAATAATCTCACTCCCCAGTGAAGCTATGGACTAGATTTAACACTAAATATAGAATGCAAGAGATTGGGAGGCAGGGCAAAGTCCACTAGGAAAGAAGAGTTCTAAAAAGTACTTTAAACTAGACATAGTTACTTTTGTGTGCTCACTTACATTGCAAAGAACCATAATGACTTTTCATAAAGACATATAGAAGACCACAGACCTATGTCTCTTTAACTTGTAAATTACTGACATATTGCTTTATTTTGCAAGTATAGCTGAAACAAGTATTTGAGAGATTATTGTCAGCACAGTTTATTGGATGAAAATCTATTTTAGTCTAATATTATTTTATTCTATGTTGAAAACTCAAACTGCTATTTCAGATAACCATATTTGAGCTTGTAAAATTATAGTTTCCTATTATTATCATCACTTTACTAATAAAATAACTAAAATTGCAGAAGACAAATTACTCACCCAAGGATTGCCATACATGCTACTTTAGAATGCAAGCCATATAATTTCATATTTGGGTCTCTCTCTTTGTAATAATTGCATGATTTTTCTCAAGGCCATGAAATTGCTAATGAGAGATCTGTTTGTGTGACAGCACTAAAGCTGAATAACAAGTGGAAAAATTTATATTTAGTAGGTCTAAAGTGAGGTTCTGGAAGTTGCATTACTTGTACCAAGTAATGAGGCAAAACTGATGTTGGATAGCTTATTGCAATATTGAAATCCAGACTTCTGATTTTAGAGTGGTTTAAGTGCAGTGTGTTAAAATTCAGAGCATTGGGGCCCGGGAGATAGCATGGAGGTAAGGCATTTGCCTTTCATGCAAAAGGTCATCGGTTCGAATCCCGGTGCCCCATATGGTCCCCCGTGCCTGCCAGGAGCAATTTCTGAGCATGGAGCCAGGAGTAACCCCTGAGCACTGCCGGGTGTGACCCAAAAACCACAAAAAAAAAAGATAAAAAAATTCAGAGCATTATCTTGAAATGTATTATTTGATTCTTTTAATATTAAGTAATGTGAAGCATAGTTTTATATTTCTATGATAGGAAGCATTGTATTTTTCTATTTGTCAGTGGTAAGTGAATGTGGAATTGTTTATTAAAATAATAATGTCTTAGTCAAAATCTTAAAATAGAATACCAAAAATCTGGATATTCTTTTGATTCAGTGATGCTAAGTAAAAATGAACTTATAAATTATAACATATCCATTTATTACTGAAGTTTTTATAATGCAAAGCAACCATATTTTCAGGCGGCTGTTTTAGAAAAGATAGTTCATGTAAATCTAGATTGCTCTGATAATTGAAAAGAAAATTGCAACTTAATTTGTTTCCTCAATGGCTTTGTAAAAACAGATATTCCATGATGATGTTAACCACAGGAGAGCATCATGAGGGATAGCCTACTGGCATTTTGATTACCATAATGATTTTGTATAGGCATTACTGATGTATGGTTATAATTGTGCATGC
The DNA here is from genome assembly GCA_004027635.1 of Crocidura indochinensis. Classification (NCBI taxonomy): domain Eukaryota; kingdom Metazoa; phylum Chordata; class Mammalia; order Eulipotyphla; family Soricidae; genus Crocidura; species Crocidura indochinensis. The sequence goes on from PVKC010022298.1 coordinate 7,438, forward strand.
ACTCACAATTTCATTGAACTTCATTATGAAAGTTTATAGCACAGTTACATCATTTTAAGTAACATGATTAGCCAGTATACCCCCAGGAAAATATAGTGGATTAATTAGTTTATTTAAATAGAAGAAATAGTATAGTATGCTTCAAAACATGAATAGGTTTTAACTGTGAAAACCAATGGTTCCTTTTAGTTGCATATGGGGTTATCCAATCAGTAAAATCAACAAGAGACCAGCTTTCAGAACCCCTGTAGTTGAAGAATTGAGGAAAAACAAATGCATTGCTTTGGCCAAAGTCCTCGTGTTATGGATTAGCATTGGAGAATTTTTCCATGGAATGAATGAACTCAGTCACATGACTGCTTATAGCTTTTTTTCAAAGTAAAAGTTCAGCTTTTACTTTGATCAAAATAAAGTATTTTATCACACAATGATATAGGACACAACGTTAATAAGTGTCTTCAATTCTAACTTTTAATTCATGGCTGCTTGCTGTCTCACTGCAAGAAACATTTCTTTATAATTGTCATTTTTATTAAACAGTTGCACTGGGTCTGGAGTGGTAGCACAGCAGTAGGGTGTTTGCCTTGCATGCGGCTGACCAGGTCAGACGAATGTTTGATGTCCAGTAACCCATATGGTACCAGAGCCAGGAGCGATTTCTGAGTGAGAGCCAGGAGTAACCCCTGAAAGCTGCAGGATGTAGCTAAAAACAAAACAAAACAAAACAAAGCAAAAGCCTAATAAAAATTAAAATAAACTGTTATTCTCCTAGCTTTACATTATCTAACACAATAGTTTATTTGTAGAGGAAAATATAACTAAATAGAATGTCGAGGGGATTTTATATATTTTATGTTCTAAATAAATAGCATAAAAGAGTTGAAATAAAACCTGAATATGCCTCCTTAATTCCAACAATGTAAGAGTCTTCAAAATAATTATATTTTGCGGCTGGAAGAACTTGTGTCTGAGATTCTCTTAGGTAAACAAAACTGAAATGTCCTAATGAGCATATTCCCAGTACATTGTACAGGATTTTGTCTACAGTGAGTACTGCTGAAGCATGACCAGATAAAGATTTGCTTATCCAAAATTTCATATTCCTCTGCTGTGTTACAAATTATTGTGCAGACACCTCTTCCCTTTCCCGTTTCTTTCAGCCTGCACATTTTTCTTTGTGACTCTGTGGTAGGGAAAGCTAATTAAATATGCTGGTGTTACCAGAGTAGGAAATATTTTTTCTTTAATTCAAGAATCTTTTCCCATTGTACAAATATTTTTTTTTTTAAACCATTGCTTCAGGAAAGTAAATCTAGTAGCTTTCAATAAACAACCAAGCAATGTAGATACATCTTTACAAAAAGGAGGTCCACATTTCTAGAAATGTATATTTCAGAAGACAACCTCATCTGTAATGTAGTTAACTGTACTCTAATATTGAATATGCAAATTCATGTTATTCATTCGAAATTAGTTTCTTTGTTAGGCAACTCATAAATTTATCAATATCTATGACCTCTTTTAATACTATTTTAGCACTTATTTTAGTTTGGAATAGTAGACATATTGTTATGTTTTAAACAGTATTTAATGAAGTTGGTCTTAAGTTAGCCATATATCCCTTGGTCTAAATTATTTACATGCTATGTTCTTTGCATGAGACCTGTATTTTATCACAGTAGGAATTATATTATTGACTACGAAATTTAAACATACATTTTGCTGAGTTAAATAACCAACACTATAACCATCTGATTATAGAGTTCAATACTTACATTCTCTTATTTGGTTTCACGGTGGTAAAAGCATAAATATTTATTAATAATAAGTTAATTGAAATTAATTTCTAGACAATACCTACCTGTATGCAGGGCCTATTCCTGGCTGTATGCTCAGGAATCACTGCTGTTGGTACTTAAGGGATCATATAGGATTGTTTGGGATTGAATATGGTTTGGCTTTATGTACAGCAAGTACCTAACTTGATGTGCTATCTCTTTGGAATTCATTTAAATGAACAAAATTTATTATTGTTATTATTATTATTATTATTATTTAAAATGTTTTTAATCGGACCTGGAGAGATAGCACAGCGGTGTTTGCCTTGCGAGCAGCCGATCCAGGACCGAAGGTGTTTGGTTCAAATCCCGGTGTCCCATATGGTCCCCCGTGCCTGCCAGGAGCTATTTCTGAACAGACATCCAGGAGTAACCCCTGAGCACCACCACCGGGTGTGGCCCAAAAACCAAAAAAAAAAAAAAATGTTTTTAATCAAAAGTAGAATGCTGTGTCACATATCTCTGAAATTTACTTATTTGGCATGACTAAATTTTTGTTTGTTTCTGGGTCACACCTGGCTATACTCATATCTTACACCTGGGTTTGCTCTGAAGAATCAATCCTTGCAATGCTTGGGGGACCACATGGAATGTCAAGAATTGAACAAATGCAAGACAAGAACCATGCATGCTTAGTTAGATCATTTTATAACTAAATTTTTTTGAACATTTAAGTTAACATTTTTATTTTAGTTCTGTTATATTTATTGACAACAATATTTACAACAGTATTAATGTTTGTACTATTATTACTTTACAAAATCATTTGAATCACCACACCAAAGAGCCACGATCTTCCAACTTAGTCCTTATTGTCAATTCTATTTAGCCAAATTTTTATTACCACTACTGCCTCACACAGTGATTGATAATCTAAGACCAGGGATTTATCATCATTTGATATTGTTTATTTCCTTGCCTTTTCTACGTATAAGAGATGAGTGGATCATCTGATATTTGTCCTTTTCCCTCTAATATATTTTGCTAAATTCGATTCTCTACAGTTTCATCCGCACGGAAGTAAAATACAGAGAATTTTTTTTTATACAGAATCAGTATTCTGTTGTGTATAGGTACCACAACTTCTTTAACCATTCATTAATTCTTAGATATATGTATTATTTCTACATGCTGTCAATATTACCAAGTGCTGTAAAAACATAGGTGTACATATATCTTTTTGAACTCACATTTCTTTTTAAATCTTGGGGTATATTCCAAGAAGTGGAACTGCTTTTCATCATATTGGATATTTTTAACTCTTTTGACAATATTTATACTTTATGTCACAGGTTGAACTAAAAGACATTTCCAGAATAAGGAATGAGAATTCCTTTGCACCACATCTTTCAAAATTATTATTTTCAAGTTTTTTAAAAATATGTCATTTTCACCGGTATGAGATGATATTCCATTGATGTTTGAACTTGAATTTCCTTAGAATTAAATATTTTATTTCTATGTCTATGTGTATGCCCTAATATGTTTCCTGCTTATACTTAGATTTTTCTCAGAGAAATGTCTATTCATATTTTATTCTCATTTTGATGAAATTCTAATATTTTGCTATTGCTGATTTAGTGAGTATTTTACATAACTTGGATACTAGTAATTTACCTATTATATTGTGTGAAAATATCATTTTCAACTCAGTACTCTGTCTTTTAATTTTAGCCCATTTCAATGGTCATAGAAACCATTTCCATTTGATTTGACTATAGTAGTAAAGGAAAAAATTTATAACAGCACATAACTTAAATTTTATAGATAACATCTAAGAGGAATATACATTACTATTGCTTTCGTTACAAGATAATTTTATTTAGCGTAATGTCCTTCTCATTTATATTTTTCCATATAGCAATAATTTTGACTTTAGGACTTAATAATATATTGTATGTGTTAGTTCATTAAAAATCTATTTGTCCTTTAATGAATATTTAGTTCCTTATTTGTCTTGAATAATGCTACAAGGAAATTTGAATGCAAATATCTCTTAATTAACTAAATTCAATTATTTTGATTATATAGCTTGAAGTAATATTACTTGATAATGAAAAAGTTCTATTTTCCAATCCTTGAGGAAACTTCACTTTTCCACAGTAGCTACATTCTTATTAAAAGATAATGAAGTACATATATTAGTGGAAATTTTTCATATCTAGTAGGGTTTTCAATATTGACAGGAACCAAATTATATAGCCAAGCTGAGCTTAAAAAAATTGATTTATTTCTTTAAGCAAAGGGAAACATATATATTTAAAAAGGAGAAAAAAGGACTATGTGCTAAGGTTATAGGGAAGATTTCTTAAAATGGTGTAATAGCAATAAAGGAATTTTTATAATTCCATCTTAGGGTAGATTTAGGCAATGAACTAAGGTACTAAGTTAATGTCTTATCTAATGTATCAAGGAGAATGTAGAAAAATCCACACAATTTAAAGCTTCAATATAGTTTTCCTGCTCTATTGTGGGACAGTGGAACTTCCAAATTGGAAAAGGTTTTTTTCAGCTCATTCCAACACCTCTGTCTGGTAAACACAACTGAGAAGCTTGACTTCCATACCAATTAACTGGAAAAAAAAATTGTGGCACTAAACTTTGACAGATAATAAGATAACTGTATATATGTGTATATATATGTATACATATACATATATTATATGTGTATAATATATATATTATAATTATATAATTATATGTATAATTATATAATTATACATATACATAGATATGTATATATACATATATAATAACCACACACACATATATAATATGTATATTAACCGTATATATTAACAAGTACTATGTGGGAAAAAACCTCTACAAAGTCAGTCAAATCAACAGGTTGGGGTCGGAGAGATAGCACTGTAATGGGGCATTTGCCTTGGAAGCAACCTATCCAGGACTATTGGTGTTTTGAACCCCAGAATCCCATATGATACCCCATGCTGCTGGAGGAGATTTCTGAGCACAGAGGCAGTAGTAACCACTGAGTGCCACCAGATGTGACCCAAAACAAAACAAAACAAAACAAAACAAAAATGAACAAGTTGTCTTAATCTTGCAGAGTGGTTTGCAAAGTATGAAATAGACACAAAGATTTTACAGAGAGTAAACTAGTCTCTGTAGCACCCTGCTATGGGTCAATTTGGGCTCATTTATTTAGTTTTGACATCATCTTTCTTCTAGTCCCACTATTAACATACAAGTAAAATTCAAAGTTAAGTTAATCCAGTTAACATACTTGACAAAGGTTGGGATATTGACATAAATATTTTGAAGTCAGGGTGATCTTTTGTTAACTTCTCAGGAAAATATTTTCTGCTTAAGGAGTGTTTCAAGCTTCAGTCCTTATTATCTAAGGGTGACGTGTAAATTCATAAACCAATCAGTAAGGATAGAATAATGGAATCAGGTTGTTTCTTGTTTCCTGATCTCTATGGGCCTGCCAAAACTGATAACTGTTTTTTTATACCAGTTCAAATTTAACAGAAGGAGGACATTTGAATGATAGATAAATGTATCTTATTAAAGTGGATTTGACAAGTTAAAGAATTGGTAAATTGAAAAATATATTGGGGAAGGTCTTTGTTTTGGATAAAACCAAGTTGTAAATAAATGTATACAAAGAAACCAGGGATTTTTTGTTTTGGGTAAAACAAGATATAAACTAACAATAGGGGAACAAACCTTTGTCTACTGCATGCAATACAAGCACCCTTTTTGTTTTGGGTAAAACAAGATATAAACTAACAATAGGGGAACAAACCTTTGTCTACTGCATGCAATACAAGCACCCTTCCTGGTGTATTGTAGTTCCAGCTTCATTTGAAGTAAGTTTTTTCAACCTGTATTTATTTATTTGTTTATTTATTTGTTTTGGGGCCATACCTGGTGACACTCAGAAATTGTGCTCAGAAATTGTCCCTGACTTGGGGACCATATGGGACACTGGGGATCGAACAGTTTCATCCTGGGTCAGCTGCATGCAAGGCAAATGCCCTATCGTTGCACTATCACTTTGTCTTGTCAACCTTAATATTTTATAGCTGTCAACAATATAGTTTTAGGTTATAATTTAAATCTCCCATAATAAGAAAAACATAAATGGATATCATTTCATCAGTATAATATCTGCATTTTACAGAATAGCATTTTCATGAAAGTGATATTTTGCATTTAAGTAGTGGTACTGGTTTTAATTTAATGATATTCATTACGATGTACTAAAAATAATACATGAACATGCACAACACATTAATGAAAATAATTCTCTACTCTTTGTTTCCACCATTTTAAGGAAAAAAACCAGCGCTATTCCTTGTACAGATAGTTTAATAATTTTAATAATAATAAAAACTCTCATATAAAATACAAAATTAGTTGTACTTGCAAAAGGAATGTAGGATCATTAAAATTTGCTAGAGTAAGGACTTCTTCCTTTTAATGAGCTGAAGCATATTCTGTGTCTGTACAATTGGATACATTCTCATCAGAACAGATAATGACTCTTAAAGCTGAAGAGGCCAAAAAATAAAAAATCTTGAGTAAAGTTAAATGTTTAATAAAGTCTTCACAAGCATCATGATACTTTTTCACATCATTACTACATTTCACCTATTACTATATTTGTAATTTATTCTTTTATCATGGGACAATGAACCGATTTAATGAGTTTCATTATATATCAAAATTCTTGAAATTTGAATAATAAACACCTTATTTTTATTCATCAAATGATATTAAATAGTCTAAAGATTCTAAAATGTCAATATTGCTAAATTATAAACCAATAACACACAGCAAAATGTGTCATGTGTGATTTCAAAGGTTCAGAAGCAGTTTGCTAGAAAAGTTCTCAGCTCATTTTTATTCCCTTTTATTCCAGTCTCTAGTCTTTGTCTTGTTTTTAAAATTAATATCTCTATTTAGGCACCATGGTTGCAAATATGTTTGTAGTTGGGTTTTAGTTGGGTTACCAGTGTAACCTTCCCACCATCAATGGCCCCCATCTACCTCCTCCCCCAACCCCTGCCTGTGTTCAAGAGGGGCATTCTATTTCTCTCACTATCATTGTCATGATAGTTTCAGCGTACTTATTTCTCTAACTGAACTCACCACTCTTTGTGACAAACTTCATACCATGAACTGGTCCTCTATCTTAGCTAGTCTCTATCTTATTGTTTACATTATAAACTAAAAGTGCAATTATCAAAATCCATAATTGTTACAATCACTTGACAAAGTCACCCTTTAGTACACAACAACAATGGATAATTGAATGGTTTCTTGTAGTACTTACTATTTGTCTCAAAGCTGTTTTGAATTCATAGATACAAAATGCATTAATAATAATGAGGACTGGGATAATGACTTAACAAGACATTGGCAGTCTTACAAGTGGGAAAATGATGGTCTTTAATTTGTTTCCCTCCCTCATGGAAATTGATAGTGCAGAGACTAAAAGTAATTCTTTATGTACTATTAACTATGCATTAAAAGGTTGAAAGTAAAGATAACATGAAGTAAAGTTCACAATTTATATTCTAAATACTAAGGTTGAATTGTTTTACAACCAATCCAATTAGGACTTTTGAAGACAAGATTTCAAACTCCAGATATATTTAATTATATGGAAGATGCTTTGTTGTTGTTGCTGTTGTTGCTGTTTGCTTGGGTTTTTTTTTGGGTCACACCTGGCAGTGCTGGGGGTTACTCTTGACTCTACTCTCAGAAATCGCTCCTTGCAGGCTCAGGAAACCATATGGGATGCCAGGATTCGAACCACTGTCCTTCTGCATGGAAGGCAAAACGCCTTACCTCCATGCTATCTCTCAGGCCCTCAAGAGAGGTGCTTTTAATTGAAAGTGAGAAGCTGATACAATGGCTAAGAAAAGGAGCTCCTGAGTTACCAAGAATTAAATGAATGGTAGGGAAATGTCTCAGAAAGAAGCAAGAACCAGTGAACCAGTTGTTCTAGATCAACTTCTTTTTTTTTTTTTTTGGTTTTTGGGCCACACCCAATGACACTCAGGGGTTACTCCTGGGTATACGCTCAGAAGTCACTCCTGGCTTGGGGGACCATATGGGAAACCAGAGGATCGAACCGCTGTCCATCCTAGGCTAGCGCAGGCAAGGCAGGCACCTTACCTCCAGCACCACAGCCCACCCCGATCAGCTCCTTTTCTTTTCTTTTTTTTTTAAATTAATATATTTTATTTAAACACCTTGATTACATACATGATTGTTTTTGGGTTTCAGTCATGTAAAGAACACCACCCATCATCAGTACAACGTTCCCATCACCGTTGTCTCAAATCTCCCTCCTCCCCACACACCCCCCGCCTGTACTCTAGGACATGCTCTCCATTTCCCTCATAGGTTCTCATTTTTAGGACAGTTCAAAATGTAGTTATTTCTCTAACTAAACTCATCACTCTTTGTGGTGAGCTTCCTGAGGTAGATCAGCTCCTTTTCAATTCCTCTCCTTTTCAAAGCTCTCTATTCAATTGCTGCTGCCATGATTATATCCTCCAGGGTTGCATCCTTCCCTCCAACCTACCTAATCATAGAGAACAACAGGCTTCCTTTAGTAATCCTGTGAAGAACTAAAGAGTACTAAGATTTAAAGTGTCAGGAAGGATAGAGAACATGGGCTTCTCCCGAGGAAAGTAAAGAAACATAGCGACAAAGAAGCATGACAATGTTCAAGGGAGAACAAGGGCTCGAAGAACAAGTCTCAGATTTAAAATGCTCTACTGGAAACTGATTTCCTTTTTTTTCTTCCATTTAAATGGCCTTCTTTTTTAGTGGAGAAAAATTTAATAACTGAATTATTATGATACCATGTATTAACCAATTATGTCTCGGTCTCTTTTGTTCTCTCTCTTGTTTTCCAGCAGACTGAGCAGTGCTCAGGGTTTCTTATGGACTTTGCACTCAGGGATCACTCTTGGCAAGAGTATCTCCCTCCCCAACCAATTTAAGCAAAATACATAGAGTAACTATATAATCATTCCTTCAAAGTGACAAGGCAACACATGCGAAATCATTGATTTTGTCATTCTACTAAAGCTGAAATATCAATATATTTTTAAAGTAGTTTATTTATTTATTAATTGTTTTTGGTCCACTTCTAGCTCTGTACACTGATAATGGGGGGGGATGTTCTGTTTATGACTGAAACCAGCTATAATCATGCTTGCAATCATGTGTCTTAAATAAAGATTGAATATAAATATATATAAATACATATAAATATATTATATATATAAAAGAAATCTCTCCTAGAAAGCTTGAGGATCAATTGGAATGCTGGGAAATTGATCCGGGGTCCATCCAGGGTCGACCACATGCAAGACAAATGCCCTACTGCTGTACTTTCTCTCTGGCCCCATGAAGTACCAATATTTTGATGTTTTATACCCTTAAAATATAAAAAAGTATTTATTTCTTTTTTTCTTTTCTCCTTTTTTGGGGCCACACCCAGTGATGCCAGGGGTTACTCCTAGCTATGTGCTCAGAAATCGCTTCTGTTTGGGGGACCATATGGGACTCCGGGGAATCGAACTGCCACTTGTCCTGGTCGGCCGTGAGCAAGGCAAACAACCCTACTCCTGTGCTATCACTCTGGTCCCAAAAATATTTCATTTTTTATAACTTAAACCAAACTACAAACTTATTGGTAATCATGGTGCTTAAATGTATTATTTAAATAAATAAATAAATAATAGAAATTATATAAATGTATTTCCCAGTTTTGTAAAATATTATCTTCAATTGTCTTTTTTTTAATATTTTTTATTTTTAATTATGAGAACAAAGATGCAAAGAGAGAGAGGACAAGGTTAGGTTACAGAAGGACAATCACAAGTAACATAATTCTCAGAGTAAGTCCCCTTGCTGATATGTTAACTTTGAACTTTTGGCCAACGAACATTAAGATAAATAAAACAGAATCCATGTACAATTACTTTGTCAAATCCCCAGATTATATTATTATAATTATTATATAATTATATACATTATAATGTTTCTTAACAGCACACGAGGCTATCTAAAGCCATAAAACTTATGTAACTCCTTAAACAGAGGTAAACTATTTTTTAACATTTCCATGTACATGCATATTAGTTTAAGTTAACTTCAAAAATTTAAGTGGGTTTTTTGTAAGGATTAGAGTCAAAGGAGCACAGTAAAAAACGGTCTTAGAGTGGCAATTGTTGTTTGCATAGGCCCACCAAAATATGAGGGGCATGGAAAGAAATAACCTTGGCCTAAATACAAAGAGACCCTATCCCTGAAGTTTTCTGGCATAAGACCAACTCTAGGCTCCAGGCAAGCTAGATAGTCCAATCCAATACAATGTAGTGCCAACACACTTTTATTTTTTACACAGTCTCTGTTGTTGGTATCATGTTTCTGTATCAAAGATCCTGGAATCTGCATATCCTGCATTGAAGTTAG
>PVKC010022299.1:0-17786 GCA_004027635.1 Crocidura indochinensis
GAAGCCTGACATTAGGTTAAGTTCTCCCCTTTTATGTGCGGTGTGGGGTTCAGGGCTCAGGAGACCAGGCGGTGCCAAGGATCAGCTCTGGGCCTCTGGTTCTGCCGCGCACACCAATTCTGAGAGTTATCGAGTTTCCTTTGATGTACCAATCCCTGTTTATAAAGCAGCGCCTTGCAGCGGGCAACCTTCCCAGGAGACGAGGGTTTAAATGACCCACTCAGGAACTCACATCCCCGTTTCAGGCCACTGGAGGACATAGGGAGGAGAGTAGGCTGGCAGTCCACGTTCCTTAGGAACCTCAGTTTCCTTACCGGCGGCGGCACCTCATAGTGGCCTCATGCTGGTGATCACCGGCTGAGGACACATGGGGAGGACTTTGGCCTCCAGAGTCAGACCTCAGAGTCAGATCATCAGTGAGGACCCCTCAGGAGATGAGAGAAAGTTGGGGTCACTCTCTCCTGCTGTTGGAATTTGCTCCTGTTCACAGCTGACCTTCCCATCCACCACCTACCCCCATTCTGGCTCTGATTTAGGAGAAAGTTTCTGCCTCTTAGTTTCACCTCCATTATTCCAAGAGTCCAAAGAGCATGGGAGAGGTTGGGAGCAGGGGAGAGTGCATGGGAATGGAAACCTGGGGTCCAGGTGTGTGGTTCACAGAACTCCCTTTCCTGTGGGATTCATATCCTCTCAGCACTAGTGCTTCAGTCTCAAGGGGACAGGTACGGTGTCACCCTCCCATACGCAGGTCACATAATCACAAAAACAGATAACATGTCAGGAAATGTAGAGGAGATCTCCGGTTGGCAGCATTCCTCTTGAACAGAACCTCACCAATGGGAACTCCTGGAGATTGAGTTCTCTCCTGTAAACATCAGGGTTTGCGCTCCAGGGAGAGGACACCTGGGAAGGTGCTCAGCTGACTCGGGTTTGATCCCTGACATCTCATGTTCCTTTCAGCACTACCAGGAGTGATCCCTGAGTGCAGAGCCAGAAGTAGCCCTAGAAATCCGAGGTTTGGTGACACTATGTGAAAACCCCAAATCTGTCATCTGGAGAGTGGCTTGAACTGGGGTTTGAGAGGGGAGAGAACTGGGGTTCCTGGAAGGCTGATTGGTTCAGCCCCAAGCAGGGAGAAAAACTGCTGGGGTCCCGTCCCCAGGTCCTGGGTACCCAAATCCTCCTCCGCCCCAGGCCGCGCTCGTTCTGCGCCAGCTGAGCCCCCGAGAGGCGCTCGCGGAGGGCCACGCGGCACCAAGAGGCCCCGACTGGCCGCGGCAGTTTTGAAAATAGCGAGGAAGTTGATGTGGGCCTGGGCCCAAGCGGTGACGAGGAGGAAGGGAGGGATCGCGGAGGAGGAGGAGGGGGAGCCGCGGGCCCTGGTCTGCGGCCGGCCCGGCCTCCAGCGGGAAGCGCGCGCCGCTGCGGGATGGGCAGCGGGGCGCCCCGAGCCTGCGAGCCGACAGACACCCCGCTGGGCGCGCCCCGAGCCTGCGAACCCATCCACAGTCTCCTGGGTGCACCCCGAGTCTGCGAACCCGCCGATCACCCCCTGGGCGAGCCATCCCTTTGGCCCCGCGCTCCCTGAACCCCCGACAGCTCCAGGGAATTGCCTGGAGATAGGCGGCCCGGTGCGCACACCCAGGACCCCCGAAGACTCCCCCAAGCACCCCAAAGCTGCTGCGGCCTGCCACCAGGGGCCCTCCCAAGGCCAGGGCAGAAGGCACCATGAAAGGTAAAGTCCCCCAAACATATGCCAGGGGATGCCTCTCTGGTACCCCCATCTCTTCTCTTCCTCCCCCAGTGCTGGGTGGTAGGGGGGGGGGCCTCCAGGCAGAGGGCCTGAGTTGGGGCTCCTAGGGAGGGAGTAGGAGGGCAGGAGGGATCTTTGGAGCTGGCGCACCGTCCACCCCCTTGTCAGTCCAGTTCTGAGTCTGCAGTTGCCCCCCCCCAAAACCCTTCAAAGGTTTTCGTTCACTCCAGAATGAAACTCACCCTCCATCTCTCATCCACGCAGGGAACCCCTGTCTGAGATTCCTGCACCCCCACTTGGTCTGCTGCCCTGTGCAGAACCCTAGCCCTGACCCCAGTCTCTGAATTCCCACCCTGACCCTACTCTCACCCCTTGTTTGGAGCATGAGGTCTGACCTGAGGTCAGAGGTCAGCTTCCCTCTCTCTCCCCTCCTTCAAATTAGAACACAGATGCTCAGACATACACCCCAGATTGGGAACAACACCTGAGAGGTCTGATTTTATCTGGGTTTTGGAGCCACACCTTGCTGTTCTTGGGGCTCCTGCTTGTGTCTTGCCTGTTCAGCCCAGAGACCACAGCTAGACCCACCTTTGGAACTTTGTTTAATTTGTTTTTCTTTCTGAGTTTTCGGTGACACCCCAGCTTCCTCCTGGCTCTGCACTCAGAGATCATGCCTGGTGACACTTCGAGTGATCCCTGGAGGTGCTGGGAATTGAACCCAAGTCAGCCATGTGCAAGGCAAACGCTCTCTCCGCTGTACTATCACTCTGGCCCTGCCTCTGAGGTTATTTTGGGGTTTTGGACCATGCCCAGCAGTGCTTAGGGATTACTTCTGTCTCTGCACTCAGGAATCATTCCTGGCAGGCTGGTGCGGGGCGGGGGGGGGGGGGGGGGGGACCCCATGAGATCCAACCTGGGCCAGCCTTGTGCAAGGCCAATGCTCTCCCTTCTGTGCTATGGCTCTGGCTCTGCTCCTGAGGTCTTAAAATGTTACACGCGGTCCCCTTCAGTGGCCCACGGTGTTCAGGGTAAGGATCTGGTAGACCCCTTGTATGAGGTCCTCCCATCTTTGAGCCTTACCTGACGTGGAAACAGAGAAGCACCTTTGAGAGCCTCTCAAAGCTTTTTTAGTGGGCCTCCCTAGCTTTCTGGGCCACTCTAGGGAACTGTGTTTGTGTTGAGAGAGATGCCATGAACCGGCCAGTGGGGAGGCCCACTTCAGTCTAGGAAACTTAGGCAGTCAGGACTGGCTTCAGGCTAGGCCACTGCCTCTGGGCCACAGGCATGCCTGGTGTCCTGTGGCCACTGTATTGAGCCCTCCCTTTGGAGAGCCACACTGGATCTTGCAAGATGCCTTGCCCCCAGCACAGGGGGGCAGTGTGGGGGTTTCAACCGGAATTGGGCACCTCACCTGCAAATGGGGTACAGCCTGTCACACCACACCTCTGTGGACTCTGCTTCATGCTGCCCCACCATGGTCCCCACACACTTGGCAAGTGAATCTAATAGAGCTCTGGGAGTTCCCTGGTTACTGGTGGGGACCCTAACCCCACAAAACACTGGGCAGCCTCTGTGTGTAAGAGGGCATCTCCTGCCAAGGAGTGCACGTGGCATCCCATAGTCCTTGTCTTAGAACATGATTTCAGTTTGGGTGCTACTCATTTGAGCCAGAACAGTGGGAGCAAGGACAGAGATGAACAGGCAAAGGTACCTCGCTCTAAAGGGGTGACGTCAAAGTTCCCAAGAGGAGGAAACCAGATTATACCTCTCTGTATGAACATCCCAGAGTCAGGATGGGTGAAACCCAGGGCAGGAGGCAGGGTCTAGGACTCCTTCCCCTTTATGCCATGGATCCTCCACTTAGTCCCCAGCAAAAAGAAAAGAACTGCAAGAGCCCAAGAGCCATAGCCCAGCAGAAAGGGTGTTTGCCTTGCTTGTGCTCAACTCTTGGTGCAGAACCCTGAAAGCACCACTGGATGTGGCAAAAAATAAAAAGGACCAGTTCTAGGAAGAATCTGAGGACCGCCCCCCCCAGGACTCATCTCGGGATCTCAGCACCCCCAGACCCCCTAATGCTCCTAAACCAAATCCAAGACAGCACTCAGGGACCCCCAGGATCCACATACAGTGGCATGGGTGCTGGGCTATGGATGGGAGTTCCAAATATCCTACCGATGTTTCTGTCCTAGTATTGGAAAAGGAGGAAGGCTAGTCTCTGGCCTGGCTGGTGCAGAGGAAGGGAGGGAGAAACAGGGAGGAGGTAGGACTTGTTTTTACCCACATGGAAAGCAAACCCCTTCCCCCACCCACCCCCATAGAGAATGACATCGACTGGCAAAGGTCCAAAGGTCCTCCCCCACCCCCTAGAGCAAAACACGGTGAGGTGATGTTTGGTTTGGGGGCTGTGTGCAGCTGGCAGGGTGGCACTGAAGCCAGAAAACATGTGTGTGCTCAGCCTGGACACCCAGCGGCCAGGTGCCAGCCTGCTCACTGCCACGCTGCCACGCCAGACCCCTGCCCGCTTGCCAAGTACAAGCTGGCACCCCTGAGAGGTGCAGCTGCCCCTGATTCTGTGACAACCCCTGGGAGTCGCCCTCTGTCCACCGAGCCCCTCAAATGATAGACTCTTGACCAGGAGTGGCACAAGGGACTGAGCTTTGTGGGTATGACACCCAGGTTCAAGCCCCAGTCCTGCCTGGTTCCCTGCGTTGTGCCCCAATAGCCCCAGCAGTGGGAAATAGACCCCCAACCTTGCACTGCCAGGTATAGCCCGCCCAGTCCCCTCAAATGTAAAATGAGAGGAGCCTGTGTGGGGTGCATAGGATCCTTTGCCCAGCCCTCCAGTCCTCCCCACTCTCCTCCCCTGCACTCTCCCTTCTCCTGGGTGGTCCCTAGGCAGTGACTCAGCCCAGGCGCTGATCTGAGTGGCACTTGAGGAGTGGAAGTGACTGTAAGGGCTGGAAGTCCGCCCCATGCCTGAGCCCCTCCCAGTTCCCTTGGGGACTGGTCCTCAGTTGCCAGGGACAGAGCAGAGCCACACCCTCAGGGCCCAGCGGGGGGGCGGGGGGAACCCTGTGGCAGGGGGAAGGGGCAGTGCCCACACCTCTGGGCAGAGGGCAGACATGGGGCTGAGGATCCAGCAGTGAGAAAATTCCACCCTGCAGCGTGGCGGACAGGGACTGGATCCACTCCAGGAGGGCCGGACCTGGGCCCCATCAAGCCTGGCCTCTTCCCTGAGAATTAGGGGTGCTGGAAGGAGCCTGGACACCAGAAGAAAAGCTGCCAAAGTGGCAGAATGGCCCAGAACCCTGAAACACTGACTCAGTGCTCAGGTTTTGGCCAACTTGAACCCTCAGCCTCTCAAATGCACACAATGATCTTCATGCCAGCCGGTGGGGAGAAACATTTTTTCAGTCTGGGTGGTGCCCAGGAGCTGCTTCCGGCTGGGGCGGGAGTTTGTCCTGGTAGGGCTGGGGCACTGTATAGCGAGGGGTCCACTGCAGGGTCTCCTGCATGCCCTGTGCCCACTGGGTGCCTTGAATCAGCTGCCCAGTTCCGTGCCGGGGTCATTTCAGTCATGCAAGACCCACACCCTGAGTTAATTGATGGGGGGAAGAGAGAGCCTTCCTGTCCGTGAGGAGGCTGGGTTGGCAGCAACCACCCACATGAGCAGCTGTGTTGGACATTGGCATCAGCCACTTACTCTTCACCACCCCTCCCTGGTCATGCTTAATTCAGAAAATATGTGCACATGTGTATGTGTGTGCTTGCATACCTCTGTGTGTGTGTGTAATGTGTGTGTGTGTGTGTGTGTGTGTGTGTGTTGTGAGTCCCAGAGGTAGACCAGATCTACAGGCAGAACTGCATTGCGACCAGATGTCCCTGGAGAGTCTCCGCAGTTGTTACCCTGAACACTCCTGGAGAAGATACATGTTTGCTTTCCTTTATGTTTTTATTTTTGCTTTTTTGTCAGGGAGGGAGTCACACCCAATGGTGCTCAAGAATGACTCCTGGCTCTAAGCTTAGGGATCATTCCTAGAGGTATTTGGAGGACCCCCAAATGCAGGTGCCAGGTTCCCAAAGACTGGCAGGAAGCTCTTCCTCTTCGTGCAAGGTTCACAAACAGGGACACTTGCTGCCCTCTTATCCTCTTATCCACTTCCTCCTACTGCTTGAACCATAGATTCAGATTAATTCACTCAGATTAATTCATCTGGATCTTCCTGGCTGAGTGTGTGTGTGTGTGTGTGTGTGTGTGTGTGTGTGTGTGTGTGTGTTGCACATGCAGGGTCAGGTATGGTGAGGTGAGGGTGGGGCTCTTCCAAGTAAAGGGTTTTTGGGGCAAGACCTTATCAGCAAGATCGGATGTTACTGTGCCTTGACCAATTGTACTGACAATCATGGGCTTTGGCCACGGAAATGCCTGTGCGTGTATTATTGGATTTGGGGTCACCCCTGGTGGTGCTCAGGGCTTACTCCTGGCTCTGCACTCAGGGATCACTCCTGGCCAATCTCAGGGGACCCCTATGGAATGCCAGGGATTGAACCCAAGTCAGCCACATGCAAGGCAAACGCCCTCCCCACTGTACTGTCACTCTGGCCCAATAGAACTCATAGCGCATTATTAACAGATTTGCATTTGCATTTGTCAATGGTCTCCTAATACTCTATAGCCTGGCTTTGTAATGATTCATCATTATTTTGAGAGAGAATTAGGGACCATATCGCGATGTGACTAGAGCTTATTCCTGACTCTGCACTCAGGGGTCACTCCTGGTGGTGCTCAAGGGATCCTTGGTGATGCTGGGGGGAGGGGGGAATCCAATTGGACTCAGCCACATCCAAAGCAAGAGCTGTGCCCTATCCTGGATTCCTGGTCCTGGAATACTTTACTCAGTCAACCCTGAGTTTTCTCCAGTACTTATTCTGGAATGAACTCAGCCCAGCTTCCCTGCCTCTTTGTCCTAAGGAGCCACTTAGAGAAAATTCCTCGAAGGGGTATTGCTGAGTCAAAGACACGCTGAGTTGGAAATGGACCTGGAGAGCCAAGTGCCTTCTGCCTTTCGCCCACGCTGGGTTTGGGTGGCACCTGCAGAGAGGGGAAGGGAAGGCGGGAAATAGGACTCAATGGATAGGATGGATCTTTCCAGAAAGAGTGGAAGTGAGCTCAGTTCAGAGAATGAAGAAAAGGAGAGAGAATGGAAGGTTGATGAGGAGGCTGCAGATGCAAAATTTGAAGGGGCCAGATCCAGCCCCCCACTAACATGCTGAGTGTCAAGGAAGGCAATTGGGCACTGGGGTACAGCAGCTGATCCTAATCATAGATTTGAAGTAGTATAGGGCAGGTTGCCCCTTCAAAATGGAAATGGGGCTCCAGGGGGTCCCTCAAGGTCTTGTGTTCCAGGGTACTTTCAACACTCACACAGTCTCCAAGAGAGATGAGAGACAAGCCAAGAATCATCATCTCCTGCTGCATTTATGGCTGAGTCTTTCTCCCAGGGAGTGGCCACATTCAGTGGCCAAATAACTCTGAAAAGCACAGAATGAATTAGACACAAATCTGGCCTTTTTAATCTACCACACCCCCAGAACTTTCCCCATTTGGAGACCTTGCTGAAGGGAGTATGTAAGCGGCAGCATTTTCCACACCCCTGTGCCCGGGAAAAGCTTCTTGCAGAGGATGGTTTGGCCCCTCGGATGTGTCTAGAAAAGTGGATTTCCTGAAAGCCAGAAGTTAGAGCAAAGGGGAGTGGGGTGCAGGGTGGGGAGTGATACTCAAGGTGAAAATCCCTGTGGGGGTGGACAGAGCCATAGCATTGTGGAAGGCACTTACCCTGCACATGACTGACCCAGGTTCAGTCCCCAACACCCTAAGACCCACCAAGAATGATTGATGAGATCAGAGCCAGGAGTAAGCCTTGACCAGTGTTGGGTGTGGCCCTCAAACCAAAAAATTAAAAAGAAATCAACAATCCCTGGGATCAGGGACACGACTGAATGGCATTGAATGGCCACTTCCCTGAGTACAGCCAGGAGTGATGCTGAGCACTGTGCAAAGGAGTATTTCCCTAAGCGTTTGGGGTGTGCCTGTTCCTAATAAAAAGTAGTCAGTCTGGGACCAGATAGATAGCATGGATGTAGGGCACTTTTGCCTTGCATGCAGAAGGATGGTGGTTCGAATCCCAGCATCCCACCTGGTCCCCCGAGCCTGCCGGGGGCGATTTCTGAGTGTAGAGCCAGGAGTAGCCCCTGAGCCCCTGAGTGTGACCCAAAAGCCAAAAAAAAAAAAAGTAGTCAGTCTGGGGATGAAGTGATGGTACAGCGGGGAGGGAGCTTGCCTTGCATGTGCCCAAAATGATTCCTCAACATACCAGGAGTATGAGTGAATAATAATAATAATAATACAGGAGTGATCTCTGAGTGAATAATTATAACAACAATAACAATAACAATAGGAGCTTGAGAAATAGCACAGCAGGTAGTGTGCTTGCCTTGCACACAGCCAACCCAGGTTTAGTTCCCAGCATTCTATGGTGTCCTGAGCCTGCCAGGAATGATTCCCAATAATCATAATAATAATGATCTGGACAACTGGTCTACCAAGACTCAAAGTTTTTCTCCACATACACGGTCCTCTTCTTGATTGTCTGTGGAGGGTTTCCCTGCAGTTCGGGGGTGGGGGGGATAATTCTGCTTTCCCCCTGGGGTTTCAAGTGTAGAGGAGGGTTGGCACTGAATCTGGGAGTCCCGCTGCTGCCTGCAGAGGGGCACAGTAGGGGAGAATAAGACAGTTGAATAGACCTGCCACTGGTCTGGTCTGCCCAGTGTTATGCGTGTTACTGAGAAATAGATGGGCACCTCAAGTTATGGTACCACTGTGGCATTGTGGGGGACAGGATGTATACACCATGGAATGAACCCCATCTACTGGGGACCCATGTCCCTTCAATGCCAAGGTCACCCCAGTGCAAAATCCAGAGCAGGAAAAAGGGAGGAGAAGTAAAGGGGGAGTACAGAGTGGTAAAGTTTGAGGGGGCAAATGTTAGTGCCTGCTGGTTCTGAGGTACAGGGGACACAGTGGGCAGGAGAGATTGCCCAGGGACAGGGACAGAGTTGTCCAGAGGCCCTTCCCAGTGTAGACACAGCCGCAGAGGAAGTCCTGGGGGCAGATTCTCAGCAAGCAACTCTTGGCCTTAATTACAGCCTGTGAGGCTGGACACCAACCACTTTAGGCTCCTCTTTAAATACAGTCCCGGCTCAGGGGACCCAAAGTTTTACTTTCCCTGACCTTGGTGGGGCCTGGGAGGCCAAAGATAATCATCAAGAATGTTCCTGTCCTCAGTTCCTGGGGCCTGCGCCCCCCTGATGAGACCCAAGCCAGACTGTGGGGGATGGTAGGAAAGAGAATCAATTCCAGGTGTTTGGGGGACTAGGGTGCAGCCTGCAGTAAGTTTCAAGGCTGCTTCAGGCCTGGAAAAGGGACCAGAGATGGTCCTCCCCCACTGGGCACCTTTGGATCCCCACAGTCAGAATACAGACCTGTGGAACAGGCACCTACCATGTTGCTGGTTTGGGGCCACACCCAACAGCTCTGGGCTCACTCCTGAATTTGCACTCAGAGATCACTCCTAGCAGTGTTTGGGGACCCTATGCAATGCCAGGGATGGAACCTGGGTCACCTGTGTGCAAGACAAGCGCCCTCCCTGCTGCGTTCTGGTGATAGCTCCTGACTCTTTGGGACTAGACAGGTGATAAAATGACTTAGTCCCTCCCTACCACCCCCTCTCTACTGCCTTCAGACCATGCAGAGAGCAGCATGGGATCTGAGGGAATGGAGGGTGGAGGAAAATTCAAGCCAGCCTAGCCCACCTAATCATTCAATGCCATAAACATCAATCTTGGCCTCTGCTGAGAGCCTCATCCTCTTCCTCCACCCTCTGGCCAGAACAAATGTGGTTTAACTTGAATCTATTGAGTTTGAATCTATTGAGTTCGGACTGGGTTTGGCTTGTAGGAATCTCCGGAAAGCTTTGGATGATGGGCTCATGGAAATGACCGCACTGAGAAGCGGCCACATTCCAGACCTGTAAATTAGGGTCCCTCGGTCCCCAAACAGCACTGATGAACAGGAAGTCCAAAGGGTTAGAAAGAGGAGCCGCCTTTGGGGACTGGGAGAGGCTGAGTTATATGAGTTGATGAGAAGTCAGCAGAGGGAGCTGAGCCAGACAGACCCTCCCAAATGTGAGAAGGGTTGGGGAGGAGAGGAAAGGAGGGATAGGAAGGGAAAGGATTAAAAGGAGAGGGAAAGGGGAAAGAGAGGGGAGTAAAGAGGAGAAAAAGGAGAGACGGGGAGAGGGAGCTAGAGAACAAGCGAGTAAAGCACTAGGGCACAGAGCTGGTGCTGAAAAGTCTTAATTAATCCCATTTGCTGACTTGTGCAGGTGCAGAAGTGGGGGGCACCCTTCTGACCTCCCTTAATCCTTTCTGACTGTTTCCTTGGGTTGGTTCCTAAGTAGGTTGGTTTCTCTAAGTAGGTGGAATGAAGCTGGAGTCCAGCAGGGAAGAGGGATCAGGGCTGACAGAGGAAAGAGCAGCTGTTCCCTGAGACAAGGGGGCCCAGCCCACCTAGGGGTGAGGCTGGGGTCAAAGGGCCACCCAGGCCCCTTTGGGGAGGACAGACAAATACCAGGGCAGTGGGCACGAACCAGGAACCAGTGAAAGGCTCCTTTCTTTGTTTTGTTGTTTTGGGGTCACACCTGGCAGTGCTCAGGGTTGACTCTTGACTCTGGGAGACCCAGTGGGATGCTGGGATTGAGCCCAGCTTGTCCCTGCAAAGCTAGCACTTTGCCTGCAGCATTTTTGCAGCAGCCCCAAAGATCATTTCTTCTCTAGGGCTGTTCTCAGGGACTATACTCAGTTCCCCGCTGGGGGAAGGAGTGTCACTCCTTGCATTTTTGGAGGACCACAATTTCCCTTGCGTCAGACCCTTTGCTTGCTCTGAAAATCTTCCCAGCCCTGGACAACTGCTTCCTTCCATACATGTTGTGTTTCAATTTTGTTTTTTTTTCTTTTGTTCTTTTATTTATTTGTTTTCCTTGGACACCACACCTAGTGGAGCTCAGGAGTTACTCCTGGCTCTGCTCTCAGGGATCACTGCTAGTGGTACTGCGAGGGGCCCTATGGTATGCCAGGGATCGAACCTGGGTCAGAAAGTGCCCTATATGGTGCCTAATGGTTCTGGCCCCCTATGTGTGTTTTTAAGCAGGACAACTCTATGCTGGGGAGGAGGGAACAGGGAACACTCCAGGTTGGGGCAATGAAAAGGAATGATAAGGAATAGGGGGCAATCCAGGCTGAGGAGGACAGTGAAGAACACTCCAGGCTGGGGAGGATGAGACAGGGAGCACTCTAGACTGGGAAGGAGGAGAAGGGGAGCATTTTGGGTTGAGAAGGAGAGGACAGGGAGCACTCTAGGCTGGGAGGAAGGGACAAGGAGCACTCCAGGCCTGGAACTGTGAAAAGCTCAATCCTTAATTCCTGTACCGTTTCCCCACCCCACCAACGGGGAGATCATAAAGCCCCCAAGCATGGGGATCCTCAGTACCTTTCTTCTACCCCCTCCCCTTTAGGATTGCCCATGGGTGTGCTGGGTGCCAAGTGGGGGTAATGTTTAGACTGGGGCCTTGGAGAGGGGCAGGCTGGGTCCCCCACTGACAGCTCCCACTCCACGGCAGTACGATCAGCCAGTGGCGATGGAGATGTGCTGTGTGTCGCTGAAGAGCTGGGAGACGATGAAGACATGGCGTCCTTCCCAGGAGCACGGGCAGGTAAGAACAGGGGAACCTGACATGCCACACCCCTACCTCAGAGTGCAAGGTGCTGGGTGGGACCCCAGAATCTAGTCAGAGATAGGGTGCGAGGCTGGTTCCTTCTGAGGTCTGTGCCTCCGTGCTGTGAACTCCATTACCCAGTGTACCCAGGCACCTGCAGTAGGGCTGTTGGGGTCCCAGCTCTTTTCATCAGTTGTTTGGATACTTGAGTCACCTGCAGGGATCCAGCCCCCAATCTAGATGTAGACAAAACATCAGGACTGATGTGATCCCAGGACTCATCATAGCAGGAAAGTTGACTCACTTAGGGGCTTCCCACCTGGAGCACCAGGGCCCCTGTTGAGCTCTGGCTGCTCAGCTTCTAGCTCCATCGAGCAGGAAATCCCACTGATGCACTGCTGAATTCCCAGGAGAAACATAATGGGAGGATGAGAGCAGACTTCCTGTTTCCCTGGGGTATTAGGCAGGACTTAGAAGGAAAGTAAGTCGCTCCAAAATGTGAGGTGTTGATCTCTGGTGCTGCAAACACATGTGTGCATGTGTACATGTTAAGCACATGCGAGAGTACACATGTACAATCCCATGTAAATTTCAAGCACATATGTACATGTAAACATGCATGTGCACAAGTACATCTTCACTCATGGGTATACATAAACATTCCCGCATGGAGTGCATGTAATATGAATGTGTGCATACAAGCACACAAACACATTTGCACACATAGGTGCACATGAACACATTCATACTCATGCACTTGGCTTACACACACACACACACACACACACACACACACTCACACACACCCCAAAACCAAGACTGGGATCCCAGTAGCAACACAGATCTTCAATACTAAAGCCCAGGTAGTCCCGGGAACAGGGAGGCCCGTCAGCAAGCAGGGAAGGTGGGCTGGGATCCTGGCAGGGAAGATTATGGGGCAGGCTGGTGAGGAAGAAGAAGAGGTTTCAGTGGGTGCTGAGAGCCCTGATCCGGGTTCTGAGAACTGACTGTGGAAGGGGGGGCAAAGAAAGATTGAAGAGGTTCTAGCTCCCAGTCTCGACCCAGCACTAGCCTGCTGTCCCCACAGGCCTGTCTGGTCCACGCTGCAGCCGCTGCCAGCGGACACTGTCACTGCACACGTCCGTGCGGATCCTGTACCTCTTCCTGGCCCTTCTGCTGGTGGCTGTGGCAGTCTTGGCCTCCCTGGGTGAGTGTGCCCCCTACCACCCTTCTTCTGACCATCTCAGGGCCCCTCTGAGGCTGTGTCCACACTATGTACAGCCACCTCAAGACCCCAAATCTACATCCTGACCAAACCCTCTGACATCCAATTCTGAGTCATGGCAAACAAGCAGGAGCTGCCTCTCAGGCTGTCTGGCATGGCTTTGCCTCTTGTCCTAGTGGAGAAACTCCTTCGGAGGAAAATCTGCTGCCCTCCCCCTAAGCCAAGGGCAGGTGAATTAAGGGGTTTGGGTTTTTCCCTGTTTCAGAGACCATGTTTCATGGTGCAGGGGTTACACCAAGTTGTGACCATGGGTCATACCTATGGTCCTAAGGAGACCTGGGGAGGTGAGAGTGGAACCTGGCAGCTTCAGCAGGAAAGGACGTGCGCTAGCCCCGTCTCTTAGGCTCCTGAAGAGGCACACAGCCAAGTGTGTGCCACTGTTGTATACTCCAGCTCTGTTCCCCTTTTATCTGTTGAAAATTCAGGGCTGAGATCATAGGAGCAGGAAGTTTCCCAGCATTTAAGCACCACACATTTCAGGGTGTTGGGGAGCAATTCTCAAGGCATACGGGCTGCCTCACTGCATCTGTTTGCTCCGGCACCTGTAAAGTGAGGTGAAGGACAGGAGGTGCATCTCACACACTCTAGTTTGTCCAGCTCAGGGAAGTCGCAGGAGATAGTTGTCAGGGCCTTGGCCATGTTCCTCTATCTGTCTGCCTCTTTCCTTCCTTCCTTCCTTCCTTCCTTCCTTCCTTCCTTCCTTCCTTCCTTCCTTCCTTCCTTCTTTCCTTCCTTCCTTCCTTCCTTCCTTCTTTCCTTCCTTCCTTTCTTTCTCCCTTCCCTCTTCCTTTATTCCTCCCTTCCTTCCTTTCTTTCTTCCCTCCCTCCCTTTCTTCTTCCTCCTGTCCTTCCTTCCTCCCATCCTTCCTTCTCCCTCCCTCCCTTCCTTCCTTCCTCCCATCCTTCCTTTTTCTTTCTTCCTTCCTTCTTTCCTTCCTTCTCCCCTTTCTTCCTTTCTCCCTTCCTTCTTTCCTCCCTCCTCCCTTTCTTCCTTCCTTTCCTCTTTCCATCCTTCTCTGTCCCTTGTTTCCTTCCTTTCTTCTTCCCTCCCTTCCTCCTTCCTCACTCCTTTTCTTCCTCCCTCCTTCCTTTCTTTCTTCCTCCCTCTTTCCTCCTTCCTTCCTTTCTCCTTCCTCCCTCTCCCTCTCTTGCTTCCTCCTTTCCTTCCTTCTTCCCTTCCTCCTTACCTCCCTTCCTTCCTTTTTCCTTCCTTCCACCCTCCCTCCCTTCTTTTATTTGTTGTTTTATTGTTTGTGTGTTTTTGGTGTCACACCCATTTGACACTCAGGGGTTACTCTTGACTATGAGCTCAGAAGCCACTCCTGGCTTGGAGGGGGGGACCATATGGCACACCAGGGGATCAAACCACGGTTCATCCTAGACTAGCGCTTTCAAGGCAGATGCCTTACCTCTAGCGCCACTGCTCCAGACCCCTCCCTTCTTTCTTTTCTTCCTCCCTTGTTCCCTCTCCCTTTCTTTTTTCCTACTTCTTTCTGCCTTCCCTTCCTTTATTTCTTCTTTTTTCTTCCTTCCTTCCTTCCTGCTTTCCTTCCTCCCTTCCTCCTTCCCTTCCTCCCTTCTTTCCTTTCTTCCTTCTCTCCTTTCTTTCTCTCACCTCCCCCTTTCCCCCCTCTTTAGTGTATCAGACATCTGCAGACACTGCACTCTGTCTTCCAGTGCTCATTCCTCCAGCACAAAACCAGGGATCAGGAACAGTGCTAGGAAGTCACTGGTATGTCCTCACCCCGCACTGAAAACTCTGGGGCCAGAGCTCCCCTTTCCCCCTCCCTCCAGATCACCATATCTGGGCAGAACCCACACTGGGTTTTTGGAAGCTTCTCTAGGGAAATCCCTGTAAGGTACCATTGGGGGAGGGTTGAAGTTTGAGGACTAGTGATTTCAAGAATTCCCTGAGTTCTGGAAGCAAAATCAGGCTCGGAGAAGGGGTTGCTGAGTAGAGGAACTTCCAAGGACCCTGGTTAGTCCCATCAGGACTCAGTCCCAGTTCCTGGGAACCCAGAAGAGAGATAAGACTTCAGAGGGGACAGAGGGACATGGCAGAAAGGAGGTTGAGCCAAGCCTGTCTCCTCCCTAATGGAGTTGGCAGCACTCAGGGAGCTGTTTGGGTGTGAGCCCTTGGAACTTTGCACTATTTAGGGGCCTCTTGGATGTTGATCATTGTGGTGGTGGTGGTGAGGCTGCACACCATCAGCCCAGGAGATGAGCATGCATGTCCCATCATACTTCGACCATGGATGTTATGATTTGGGGGGCCTTCTACAACCCACATGGCCATGGGTGGATCCCACCCCAGCTCTAAGCCAAGAATGTGAACTGCTTCGTGGAATCTCAGCCTTGTCTTTGCCAGCACAAGAGGCAGGGCCTACCCCATGTTTCCTTGAAGAACTGTTGGAGATTTGCATGTTCTTCCTGGACCCAGCCTTGCAGTTTATTTGTGAACCAAAGGCAGCTAAAGGCACTGCGGGAAGGCTGTGAAGGCTGCGTTCCTGGAAACAGGAACACCGCCCTGCCTAGAGCAGTTGTCTAGGCTTCTCCATGTGTATCATGAGCACAAAACCATTGTATCTAAGTGCCACCATATCTAAGACCAGATGGGCTCATGGAGGTGCAAAAAAGAGAGAAAATATACAAGTTCCAGTGGAGGTAGAAATACAAAACGAGGGGCCGAAAGACAGCACAGTGGGAAAGGAGTTTGTCTTGCCTGGGGCCACCTGGGCTGGTCCCTGGCACCATGTAGGGTCTCCATAGCACTTCAGGAGTAAGCCCTGACATAGCCAGGTGCAGCTCCTGAAAGAAAACAAATAAAAGATGAAATGGGCAGGCAGCTGTGCATCAGTATTCATAGATGTTGGAATAAATAGACCTAAGAGCTGACAGATGTCGATAAATATTTATGAGCCCAAATGCGCGCTACAGAGTCCTGGCCTTGGCACAACACCCCTCTGAGGTTCTGCCTGGAAAAAAGTGCTTCAAGACTGTTCCTTCTTAAAACTGATGCATTTCAATTTTTGTTGGTTTTGTTTTTTTGTTTTTTTGGGTTTTTTTGGATCACTGGTAGGACCCAGGGCTTCCAACTCTGTGCTCAGGAGTACTCATGGTGGGTTGTTTTTTTTTTGGGGGGTCACACATGGCAGTGCATGGGTTACTCCTGGCTCTACGCTCAGAAATTGATCCTGACAGGCTCAGGGGATCATATGGGATGCCAGGATTTGAAACACTGACCTGCATGCAAGGCAAATACTTTTACCTCCATGCTATCTCTCCAGCCCCTCCTGGTGGGTTTTGTGGGAACCTTTTGTGAAGCCACAAAAGGCCTAATTTTTATTTGTTTGTTTGTTTTGGGGCCACATCCAATGATGCTTAGGGGTTCCTCCTGGCTCTTTGCAAGGGACCCTATGGGATGCCGGGGATTGAACCTGAGTCGGCTGTGTGAAAGGCAAATGCCATCCCCGCTGTGCTGTCACTTAGGCACCCTAACTTGTGTTTCAACAAGGGCACTGATGCCACTATCTGGACTGGCAGAGCTGCCCCCAAGGGCCTGGATCCACCACCCAAGTCTCAGTGCTCCCCATTCTCTCAAGAGCAGTCTCCTCAGTCCTTCCTCCCTCCCCTCCTCAGTACCCCCACCTTCCCCATCCTGTCTCCTGCAGTTTTCACCACACCAAAGAGTTCGCTTTGTTGATTTTTTTTTTTTGATTATTGAATGTTGGAAAAAAATGATAGGGGCCAGAGTGAGAGCACAGTGGGGAGAGAGTTTGCAATGCAGCTGGTCCAGATTCAATCCCTGATATCCCATAGGGTTCACGGAGCACCACCAGGAGTAATCCCAGAGCACAAAACCAGGAGTAAGCCCTGAGCATCGCTTAGGTGTGGTTCCAAAACAAACAAATAAACAAACAAACAAAAAATGAGACATATCTGAACATGTGTGTAAGTATGTGGGGAAGCCTCCTGTGCCAGGCTCAGGCTGTCCACATGCACCTCTGGTCATTCTCAGCCAAGTAGGCTGAGAGCTGAATTGCAAGAGCCTGGAGATGTGGAGCTGTTACCAGGCCTGTGTGCTGAGACCTGCAGCTATTCAGGGGGGTGCTGGGACCTCCAGGGCCCTCTCAGGGTGCTGAGGAGTATCCAAGGCTGCACCCAGCTTTGCTCGGATCTACGTGGTGCTAGACACACACTCAGCAGGGACCCCAATCACTGTACTGTCTCCCATTCTGTATGGACCTATGCACATGTGGGAATGCAGAGGTTCACACCTGTGTCTGTGTGTGTGTGGAGGGGGTGGGAACAAAAAGCTTCTCTGTGGGGCTCAGGGATGGAGGAAGCCATTGGCCTCCTAGTTTAGGGCATTGTAGGCTGTCTGGAGGTGCAGAAGAAGCTGGGTGTCCACAGGTGCCTGGCTGCCCTAAACCTCACACCTGCCCACAGTTTTCAGGAAAGTGGACTCACTGTCTGAAGGTGTCTTGCTGGCCCAGGCTGCATATGACAGGAAGCTCGTGTCTATGCAGGAGAACCTCCAGGGGCTTGGTAAGTGTCCAGGTATGGTGGGCATCAGATCAAGGCCCCCTGTGTCCCACCATCCCCCATTAACTCCCTCTGTGGCCCCTGTCTACCTGTCCAGCAGTAGGAAGTTGGGACCCTGGTTAGCTCTGGGGCTGGGCAAGTGGTTCAGCAAAAGCCTTTGGGCAGAGCACAAAGAGCAGAAAAAACAGAGCCCTATGAACCGAAATGATTATTTATATATTTTATATATTTATAGATTATTTATATATTTTAAGCACCTCCATGGGTGCTTGGGTACCATTTGAGCTGGACATCAAACTGGGGCTCCAACACGCCACACCTGGACTCCACTCTTTGAACCATGGTCAGGTTCAAAGGACAATCTGGACTCTGA
>PVKC010022300.1:0-17738 GCA_004027635.1 Crocidura indochinensis
AAAAGGACTCTGACAAATAGGGAGGTCTGAGAAGACACTTGCTGGCCTAGACTCCTGCTCCCAGGAAGGAAGGAGCCAACCTGGAAGTGGGGAAAACCCAGGGTGCCCCATAAGCTCCTCCAAGGATCCCACCTGGAGACCCGGAGGAAAGGGGAGAGGGGGGCAGGGGAACCCAGTCCCTACCCACCTACCCTGAGCGGGCTGAGAGGGCCCCGGCACATACGGAGATCTGCCAGAGGCCCAGACCCGAGTCGGCCGAGAGTCTCAATAGTATCTTTATAAGTAATTTTTCAGAGATTAATTTAGTCAACTTTTGGTTGCATTCAGTTTTAATACTGGTTCTATGCTCAGAAAATTATGCTGACAGTGCTTTATGGATAATCTGTGGTGATTTTATATTTCTTAACTAAGATTATATGTTCATTTATGACAGTCTAACTTGGAATTTCCCATTCATTACTTGTGATTTCCATTTTTTCTTTTCAAAACTGTTATGCGAAAATATTGCTAAATTATTCACCTTTTTGAAAAAAGTAGTATATTAGATTATAAGCATTCAAGATTATGTAATATTGGGTACATTTTAATATGTTAATTTTATACAAGTATGCCTATACATATATATATACATGCATATTCAGATCAAATTGTGTTCTCTTTCATTCTGGAGATAGGTGATGATAAATTTAATAATTTATAGAATTAGGGAGATAAATAAAAGGTGGTTTATGAATTATGCTTAGAAGCAATATATACCATAAAGAAAGGGTCTGTGTCTTAAATTCTTAATTATTGTCAAGATATTTAAACATCCAGCACAAGTTCAGAGTCAGTGTCAAACAACTGTCAATATTTGCATTTAAAATGATTCATGTGTGAGATCCATACTATAACAGTATAATATAAAAATCAGTGCAACTGAAAATAATCCAAATGAATAATTTCATGTTAACTCTGGGAAAACAATCACTCCCTTATTTCAAGCAAGGATTGATTGTACAGATAGCATTGTAGTATTGTGTTTAAAAATTCAGTATGAAAACCCATATTTTGAACCTTATTATACAACTATGAAATAGGTGATAAACTCAAAATAGCAAGTTTGAAAAATAAATTAAAGATTAAATAGATAAACATACTGTCATCCTGATCCTATTGCAGGCTTGATTGGATCTTTTAGAGATGTTTATTGCTGCTGACCTTGTTCATGACCTTGTGAAACTGTCTCCTCCAGATGAAGGTGACGATGTTGTTAGTGACAGACACAAATAGAACTAAGTGTTAAAAAATAGGTTAAGCAATTCTGAGGTACTCAATAAGCTCTATAACACCTGATAGGAATACAATGACTGCAAAATAAAAATGTAGAGAGATGAGACCTCGTGAAATAGAAATAAATTCATAATTACAAATATCTTTATCATTATCATCTTGTTTTCTTTAAATGTATGCTTATCTTCCTAATGGAAAATATTTCTGTCGTTTCATAGTGTTTTTTTTTAACTCAAAAAAAGAAGTGAGTAATAATCTATGAAAATAGTGTGGTTTATAAAAATATAAATATTCAAGTATATATACATGTACTTTTTTGCTTTCTATTTTCTGAGGTCTTATTTTTTGTTTATTTTAATGCATTCTTGAAATACAAAGCAGGAAAACTTAAATCAGTTCATGAAGCAGATAAAATTAGTTACCTAAATTCCATCTTCTTTCTTTTGAATTTTGAATCAGATTTATACAAAGCTTAATTCTTAACTTTAGTTATCAAAATTGTACATTAAATCTAAGTTCAAGAGCTATATGAGAAAAGACAATTATTTAGTTCTGGAGGCAGTGCAAATTATCTTTGTGTGGATCTTGTCTTTGACATATATCAGTTATGTAGTGCTTGTAGGTATTTTCCAGATCATTATTTTAAAGAGGAATTTAATCTTCATATTTATTCATTAATCTGTCATTGAACATGTGTTGTTTCCTCTCTTAGCTATTGCAAATAACACTGAAGTGAAACTGATGTTAATTTATATTTTGAGTTAATGCTTTTATATTCTTGAATTCTAAATTTCTGGGTATTTCTGGTCTTTTGAGGGGAACAACCAGATGGTATCCAGGAAGCTGAAAGGGGTACACCATCTACAATTGTGGAAAAGAGATAACCATTCCTACAAAAGAGGATGCATTGTTCCTTAGGCTTTGCAGTACTGGATTTCCCAGTCTACCCAATGATGCTTAAGGCCTTCAGTCCTGTATCCAGTGATGCTTGAAGATCTTGTAGTGTTTTGACTTAACCCAAATCACTGTGACATTTCACTGTTGATTTTATTTTTAGTTTCCTGATCATGAGCACCTTATTTTTTGTTTTTTTGTTTTTGTTTGTTTTTTGTTTTGATGTCACACCCGGTGATGCCCAGGGGTTACTCCTGGCTATGTGTTTAGATCACTCCTATGTTGGGGGACCATATAGGGAGCCAGGGGATCAAACCGCAGCAGAAATCCTAGTCTATCGCTGGCAAGGCAGAGGCCTTATAGCTTTCACCACCACTCCAGACCCAAACTTTTTTTTTTTTGGGGGGGGGCACACCCAGTGACTCTCAGGGGTTACTCCTGGCTATGCGCTCAGAAGTCGCTCCTGGCAGGCACGGGGGACCATATGGGAACCGGGGGATCGAACCGTGGTCCGTCGTAGGCAAGGCAGCAGATACCTTACCTCCTGCGCCACCTCCCGGCTCCCCAGACCCAAACTTTTAATGTTTTGTTGCCCATCTGTTTATCGTCTTCGACAAAGTATGCATTTGTGTTCAACTCCCTTTTGCATTTTTGGGTGGGAGTATTTCAACATGAAAACACTATTATAATTGCATTATGTTTGAAAATATCTGAAAAGAAGATTGTAGAATACTTCACAAAATCACTTTCATTTCACAAACATGTAATTAGAGCGGTAAAAACTATTGGTAATTTGTCAAATGGATATCACCAAATATTTCCATAGAAAGTTATTCCTATATGCATAACATTAAAGTAGGACATTTAAATTTGTCAAATATAATTGCCACTATTATACAGTATAATATTTCTGACATTATTTATATTGACACAAATAGAGTATTAATGTCTGTGGAGACATAATCAGGACCTATGACTTAATGAAACATGGATAAAAATATTTTATTGACATGGGCTTCTATAACAAAGTAGCATAAGTTAGAAAGCTTAACCCAACAATCTTCTTTTACCATTCTAATTGCTGAAAATTTACCATCCTAATAATTCCAATTGCTGAAAAATTATTAATATTGGGGTACCTACATAGATAAATTATTGTTGAATCTTTTATGTTATTACTGATATCCATCATATCGCAGATTTTCATCTATCTCGTTACATAAACACATAAATGAGAGAGGGGGGGGGGACAACTTTCTGCCTCAGAAGCAAGAAAGGCAGGAAAGCACCAGGGTGGAGAGCTGGGAAGGAACTCTTGGGAACATTGATGTTGATGGTGCAAATGTACACTGGTGAAGGGTGTTTTGCATGGTATGACTAAAAATTAATCATAAACAACTTTGTAACTGAAAAAATATCCAGCTGTATTATATTCAAACTTATGACTCCAATGTTTAAATAAACTAATCAAAAACTAAATAATATTTGTTGGAATCAGATACTGTAATGCAATTAAAGGTATACAGATTCAGATAGAAAAAATTTAAATAAAGCAGAAAGATGAGTGAGTTCATCAAAAAAAAGTCAGTTGGCAAAAAATTAGCTTAAACTATTCTTACTATACTAATTGGTTAATGATTTTATAAAGTATAACAAGATTAAACAGATTCTAGCCTCCAGGAAAATTTTGTAATCATCTGTTCTCTTGGTCAATATGACATCTTAAACTATTTGATGCTTTCTTAAAACAGTTGCTTTTGGCCAAGTACACATTTTGACCCAGTTAAAGGTTTTTGGTTAAATTTGAAGATCTTTGATTTTGTTCAAACCACACAGGTAATGCAATTTCTGTAAAATGGCTCCCAGGCTCCTTTGGAAAAAAATGACTTCACAGATGTCAACTTTTTACACATATGAATAAACTGAACCACAAATCAAAACAGTTGTTGAGGTTTAGAGGGCATTTTGGGAATTGGTGTATGTTTTTCATCTTTCTTTTCAGAAAGATATTGAGAGAAAGCTCACTTTTGCCTTTGGATAGCTATTTCTTATTCACCATACTTTTATATCCAGGAAACTTCAAGGTATTGTAAAGCTTTTTATTTAATGAAGTACAGTTTTATGTAAAAGAATATAATTTATTTATAATATGGACTATACTTAATATTAAATAATGATATTATTACAGTAAAGAAAGTATATGATTTTTATGGAATATGCAGTTTAGTGGATGAGACAAATGTCAAATTATAGACAATGTGAAATGTAATAAATTTCCAATGTTTTCATGAAAATTCTGTTCAAATTGAGGTCATCTACTCAGTGAGCTTGTGCCAAACTATAATATGTGTAATATCAATTCACTGTCTCTATTATAGATTCCAACTCTATTCAAATTTGTCAGTAATATTTGCTTATATTTCTAGGAGTGTAGAAAATTTTGGTCTAAATAACTATAGAATGAGAGACATTAACAAACTGCAATTTAAAGGAAGATTTAAAGAATATTGCAAAAGTAAGCAGGTATTCCAAAACACAAGTCCCACAAGAGAACTGACTTCATTAGTACTAAGGTCATAACCTTTTAACTAAGGAAAGAAAGACGGAAATTCCTGGCAGATAAATAATTTGAAAGAGGCAGGCAATGTGTCCATATGCTGTCAGTCTCATGCAACACTAGTTTCTTATGGAGCCAGAAAACCTGAAAGAATCTATGAGGGTATAAAATAGGCTTTACATTTAAACTGCAAATACCTGTATTAGAACAATTAGAATATGAAAGTTTACAGACGTACCAAAAAGTTGCCCTCTAACTGACTAAAATTTTGCTTGCTTAAGGTTTAAAATGTAGTTATATAAAATTTTATTTTCATGATAATAGTCCTTGAGACATATTGTTCTCAACCTGGAATAAAGAAGCAAAAAAACAAGGGTCAATATATGCAAGTCAACTTTAGCTTTTATCTTATATACATACTTATAAATGTATGATTTTTTTTCTTTTTTTTGTTTTTTGGGCCACACCTGGTGACGCTCAGGGGTTACTCCTGGCTATTTGCTCAGAAGTCACTCCTGGCAGGCACGGGGGACCATATGGGGAGCCAGGGGATCGAACGGCCGTCCGTCCTAGGTTAGCGCAGGCAAGGCAGGCACCTTACCTCCAGCACCACCGCCTGGCCCCCATATATGATTATTTTCTAGCATTGCTAGAATATAAGCCATATAAAATGGTGAATTTTTGTTTATATCGTTTATTATGCAATGTTTAGGTCCCATTACTTTATTTAGAGCACCAGTATTGCTTAATGGCTATTTCTTAAATGAATTTGATTAAGATTAGGTAAAACCAGGGCCAGAGAGATAACACAGTGGTTAAGTGTTTGCCTTGAAAGTGACCAGCTGGGTAGTGATCTGAGTTTGATACCCGCCATCCCATTTGGTCCCCAAGCCTGCCAGGAGCGATTTCTGAGAACAAACCCCGAAGCAACCCCTGAGCACTGCTTTGTGTAGCCCACAAATTAAAACAAGCCAAAAAATTTAGTAAAACCTATTTTTACCTTAACATCACATGAAAAGGAAATTTGCTATAGACTAAAAAAGGCAATTTAGATATTCTTTATAGAATAAAATTACAATGCCCTTATATATGGGTTTATGTTTGCACATTTTAAGCAGAGGATAAAGTATTAATCATTTGTGAAAAAATATGGAGAGCATCTAGGTTCTACATTTTCCCATTAGATAAAGATTATCTTCTCTACCATGAAATATTTTTGTTTATTTTTATATAAATTTCAAAACATTGAAATTGGTAACTTGTAAAAGGATATATTTATTTTGAAATTTTATTATGCTATTAGAAACTTAGATTATAATAACAAATATGTTCCATATAATCATATTCGAAAACAAAGGTACATGATATTAATTGAAATAGCCAGTCAGATTATAAGGGTATACCATATCAATAGTGGGCTTGATCATATTTGTTCTTCTTTCTTCATGAAGCGATATCTGATACTGAATTTAACCTTTGTGATAGAACAAAAGGGAACTGGGAATATATGTAAAACTCATCTTTTAAAATTGTATAAGTAGTATTACAAGGCTTCTGATACTCAGATAAAGAAATCATAAACAAAACTGTATATTCCTTTGAATTTCTGCCACATAGGTTGGGATATGAATACACACACACACACACACACACACACACACACACACACACACACACACACACACACAAAGCACATTTATTCTCTGAATTGAAGACAGAGATATTTGAGATTTAGGAGATTGATATGACTGGAATTTGGGAAGAATGATGGGAGAGAGAAAATATCTATGTGGAAAGCATTATAAAGTGGTACATTGGCATATTTGGTCTAATTTGAAGCTATGTATTTGCAAGAAAGGTCACCAATCTGTCAAAAGCAACTGTAGAGGTAAAAAAAAATGCACAGTATTTCTGGGTTACTAAAAATCCTGAGGGTTCAATTGTGTCATTTTATAAGAGTATAATTCTTATCAAAATTCTAAGCCATTTGTAGAAACTCAGGAAAAAGAGCTTTCAACGGGGATGATTTTTTCCTCCAGGAGAGGCTAAGAGATATATTTTTTCTTTTTTTCTTTTTCATTTTTCTTTTTCCTTCCTTCCTTCCTCCCTTCCTTTTTTATTTCTTTCCTTTCTTTATCTTTCTTTCGCTACACTTGATTGCTCTTAAGCATTACTGGTGTTTCTGCATTCAGAGTCACTCCTGTGGGAGTCGGGGCACCACAAACTAATATAGGATTGAAAGAGTTTGAGTCAGTATAATACAGGTGCCTTATTTTTGTACTACTTCTCTAGTTGTATGATTTTGATTATAATACTTGGTTGAACACTATTAGCATCTAGTAGAGAATGAACAGAGGTACTGCTCAATATACACAATGCACAGAACAGTTCCCTATGACAAAGAATAAAATACTGATAGGGAAAATGACTAAACAAACCGCAACTATTAGTTGAAGTTCTTTTCATTGTGTTTTTCTATATGTCTTCAGTGAAAATATGTTGAATATCCTTCAAATATGTACCTGAGTGCATATGCGTGATGGTCATATCAACAAAGATTTATTTTCTTTGACTTAATTTTATCAAAAATAAAATGTTATCCACTTCATTTCATGTTCCTCAAATGTATCAGCCAGAGTGCTGTGTTTAAAGCAAAGGCTTGTCAGAGATAGATAGTATAAGAAATCCATATATCACTGTCAATGTTACTGAATGCTTAGCCAAACCACAGAATTAAATACCTTGAAATAACATTATAAAGTGTTGTGTGTTATGTTTGCATGAGCATCAATTGGACTTAAAAAGAGTAGTCTCAAAGGGAGTTCATTTGAATAGCATTTACATCGCCAACTTTGTCAATTAGATCAAAACTAAGTCACTTTTTTGAGGCTAAACTGTAAGAAAATGTGTCTACTTATATATTATGAGTTGGGGGTATAGAAATATTTTATAAACTTAATATATTATGATGTATTAGGTATTTCAGATTACATACATATACGTCTATGTGAATAAATTAAATATTTATATTCTAAATATTTTCCATTTTTCAGACTAAATTAAAACTTTTGGTAAACAAAGAATTCCTTCATTCCTTTTTACTTTCCTTCCTTCCTTCCTTCCCTCCTTCCTTCCTTCCTTCCTTCCTTCCCTCCCTCCTTCCTTCCTTCCTTCCTTCCTTTGTTCCTTCCTTCCTTCCTTCCTTCCTTCCTTCCTTCCTTCCTTCCTTCCTTCCTTCCTTCCTTCCTTCCTTTTCCTTTCTTTGTTAATGTTTTGATTTCTTATTTTTTACTTTTTTTCACACCTAGTAGTTATCAGAATTTACTCTGGCTCTATGTTCAGGCATTACTCATGGTGTTTTTGTAGAAATATATATAGTATATAATATATATATGTATTATCATAGCTAGGTATCAGATTAGCGTCAGTCACACATAATACTATTTCTGTACTATTTTTGCAGCCTCCCAAACAATGTGTATCTTATTGTTGAGTACACTTAATTTCAAAATATGTTGGGATAAAATATCTGGGCTTATAAAAGTTTAAATTAAAAGTAAAGTCCCTTTATAAATTTTGAAAAGACTATATTCAAATTTAAAAAAATTGATATCTAAGCAATCCAGTAAAATTGCTATCACAACTAGTTTTGTTTATACTCTAAATAGATTGTTAGTTTCCTTTGGTTTAGGGGGTCATACTCAGTGGGACACTGGGGCTTACTTCTGGCTCTGTGTTCAGGGATCATTCTGGGCAACTTGTGGCATGGACTAAATCTAGGACAATCAAATGTAAGGCCTTATAAACTGACCATACAAATCGTACTCTCTAGCTCCCCAAAATTGTTATTGTTAATTTGCTATAAACTTATGTAAAATTTAGAAAATATGTCTAATCAACCTGACATTTTTTAAATCTAGAATAAAAAAGCAATATTTATACTTGAGAATAAATTCTAAAGCTCTTTTGAAAACATTCAAAGCAGTTGGCCTTTCTAAGAGAAGCAACACAGATCTTTCAAAGTTCATGTGATGTATAAATACTGAACATGAATTTTGTTTTCCCACAACATTATTAGCCACCCGCTCAATTGTGGCATTACTGTTTTATAAATCTCAGTTTATAAACTTTTTCTATTAAAACTTTGGATATTTGTATAAAATTTTTATTGCATATGATGTCCTATGTCATTTTATTAAACATAATGCCAGAATATTAATTTTATTCAGTATTCAGGTTTCTGAATTTCTTAATCTTTTCCAATGTGAAATATTTTACTTCTATGTACAAATTATTTAAACCTAAAATTGAAATTTCTTTCCCCATATATAATTATGTGCTTAATTATATATGCTTATTATTTAAAGAATCATAATATTTACCTTTTTAAGTTAAAGATTTAGGTAATTTGAAAAATATATGTGTTGGAAGCCATTGTTGGAAGCCCCTTTTTACATAGAATGGAGGCCCGGGATACCTGTGCTAAAAAACTGCTAACAGCATATTGTAGCTGCTGGCTGTCTTTTCCCTGGACTTAAAGAATAGAGGGCATAAACCAGTAAAGCCAAGTGCAGATACCTTAGGCTATACATTAGACCCTTAGTGTAAAACCGGCTCCAGTAAAGCAAATACCTTAGGCTATATACATTAGATCCTTCCTGTGAGAACAGCTGCTATGCCTTATCTGGTCAACCTATATTGCAATATTGTTATTAAAGTAAAAAAGACCCTGTGTAAAAATTAACACCCGCTACCCCACTTTGTTCACTCACACTATATATGCTCACTCCTCAAAATAAACTTGGCTCATGATTGGAAATTCACCATGAGTCGATTCTCTTCCCAGCCCTTTTATCTTACAGATAGTATCCCCTGAGTGAACTCACGAATAATTACTCTGCAACCCTCGACCACCCTGCGGGCCAGGGTCGGGGCATATATGTACAAATTTATGGAAATTCCAGGAATTTGTTACATGTGGATAATGAAAAGGTGATGTGAGTTACTAAAATTGTACTCTGCTGGGGCTGGTGAGGTGGCACTAGAGGTAAAGTGTCTGCCTTGCGGTTCAATCTCCCAGCGTCCCATATGGTCCCCCCAAGCCCGGGGCAATTTCTAAGCATTTAGCCAGGAGTAACCCCTGAGCATCAAATGAGTGTTGCCCCAAAAACCAAAAAAAAAAAAGTTTTTTTACGCTGTTAAAAGCATTCTTGTTTTTATAGACCATGTTGGGTTTTAATTCATTGAGATTCATATCTTAGTTAGAGAATAAAAAAGCTATATGGTAAGTACTGATCCACTGTATATTATATCTAATCTATAAACTCAAAATTTTTGACTCCAGTTCCTTAATATCTATTATTATAGATGTTATTATGTTGACTTTTGACTTTCAATTAATTACATGTTTATGTCATACTTGAATTTAATATATATATCTTGGTACAGTTTCCACCACTGATAAATATAATTTTACCTATGACAATTTTTCTAAATACCTAATTCATTCTCTACTAATATGTTCTCTTACTAGCTATATTTACATTTTTAGAAATATGTAGCATATTAATACCAATATTTGGTCAGTAATTTTTCATATTGCTTTTTGTCTTATTCAAGCCACCATTAACATTTTAATTAATTGAGACAATACATTCATAATAATTAATTTATAGTTTTATTCATATTTTCTGTTTGAAGACACACCTCATTGTGCTCAGTGCCTCATGTGTTGATTTTGTGCTTAGGGATTAATCTTTGGAGAGCTGTATGTGGTTGTTTTATTTTATTATTATTATTATTATTATTATTATTATATTGATTTGGGGGCCACAGCCAGTTATGGTCAGTGGTTACTCCTTGCTCTGCACTCAGAAAATGCTCTTGGCAGGCTCTGGGGACCACATGGATGCCGGGAATAAAACCCTAATCTGCACCAGGTAAGCCGCTTGCAAGGCAAACGCCTTACCAATGTGCTATCTCTCTGGCCCAAGAGAGCTGAATGTAGTGTTGGGAATCAAACCATTAACTGCAAGACAAGCACATTAGCTCCTGTACTTTATATATCTTTTCTCCAAAACTATATTTTAAGTCATTTGCATATCAGATATTAGAGAGAAAATAGAAACTATCTTGAAAAAATCAGGGTACATATGAGTGAATAATTTTCCATATTATTTATTTTATGGAGAATAAGGTATTAGGAACTGGGGAATACAGTTGGGAGTAAGTATGTAGTATACATATTAATTTACTATATATATTAGTAAGTAGAAATGATCCTCTTAAATTTTATACTGAGAAATAATTAGAAAACAATGTATTAGAAATAATTAGAAAACACTGTAAATTTACATGTAGATAGTCATTTATGCTCAGAAAAAAATGAATATACATAGATGGCAGAATGGATATTATAAATTTCACATATAATAACGCTAAATTTTATAGATAACTACTGCCCTAGAAAAATATGAGTACAGATATTACTGACATTCACTTTCCCTTTATATGTCCAATTAACCTTTATTTACTGTGAGATCATGGCATTCTAATTTGATTGACAGTGCTAGAGTTGATACCAGTTAGAGGAGTTCAGAAACTCTGCTGGAAAATCATGGTTTATTAATACATCATTAAGCACTTTAAATGAATTTCAATGGTGTATGTCTAAGGAAAGAAATAATTCAGCATTTGTTAGTTACTGACAGAGTACAGAACTGGAATTTACATTATGTCTGATATTAAATTTCTTAATGTGTATGCAATTGAATCGCATATCAGAAAATGATAGAGTATGTCATTTGTTTTTTTTACCAAGAACTATAAATGTTAATGATTATATACTTTTATCCATGTAAGCATACTGTTTACAGTAATATAATATAGAAAAATATGAATGCAAATAAAGTAAAAGCTAGATTTCTTCACAATATGCTTGTAATGGGAATTTAGTATTCTTATAATTTGAAACTACTTATACATGTATATTTGAAATTGTGCATTGCCTTAGATGAATCTATAATCAGTAAGGATATTCTGATATTAAAACAGCATTATGTTTTTCTCTATTTAATATTGTAAATAATTTATAAGAAAAACTAATTACAATATTTTTATTTCTAATAGCCTAAACAATAAATTTATTTGTTCACATTTCCCCATATTTATGTGGTCTATAAATAATATAGAAAAATTTATGCATATGTTTCTTAATATATCATGCATTTCAAAATCTTACCTCTTTGATATCACATAGACAATTAACTTTTATTTTAGCTTGAACGTAGGTATTTTAAAGACATTTGACTAGTATACATAGAATAATGACAATGATAATATTAGTTAATTAAGTTGACTAACCCAGTTAGTCAAGTTAA
This sequence comes from Crocidura indochinensis, assembly GCA_004027635.1. Lineage (NCBI taxonomy): Eukaryota > Metazoa > Chordata > Mammalia > Eulipotyphla > Soricidae > Crocidura > Crocidura indochinensis. Next base: position 12,103 of record PVKC010022300.1, read on the forward strand.
TGTTTCTCAAGCTATATTAAGGATTATCTATGTCTGATAAATTCCAAAGAATAAATTGACAATATGTGGAAATAATATAAGCTGTCTCTTCGATTTAAATGAACATAAGTCTATTCTTTCTCACTATAACATAAGTTCTGTTCTGTTCATGTATAAAATATTGTCATACTTCACAAATATATGCCATTTTTCTAACTCAAGAGAGAACATGATCACTATAGAGATCCATTTTTGTGTTAAATTTCAATATTCCAATGCAAAGCATATATGTAATATGAAGTTATCGGGATAAAAGGCATAGAAGACCATCTGTTTTATCAGACAGATAATGATACAGTACCTTACTACTAAAATAGATGAGGGTAAAGACACAGAACATGTTTGACATCCTTTGCAATGTTTCAAAAGAGAAAACCAAGTGGAGTCATATAATGAATGATAAGACAGATTCCCAGATGGATTTTTCTTTGTATTTCCTTTTTCATAATGAGACCTTGGCTTCAAATAATCAATTTTGTCAATTTTATAAAATTTGATCATGGTCAAGTTTCAAAATCTTATAGTATTAAGTTATTTTGATTTTTTTAATTTTCAATTTGTAGCTTATTTTAAAGAAAAATATTCCAGAAAATAAAGAACTAATTACATGACTATAGCAAGGTACTGGATTTATAAAATATGCAAAATTATATTGATGTATTATATCTAAAATATTATATAACATATGCTGATTTCTATATTAAGAATAGTATTCTAGGGGGGCCAGGCAGTGGCGCTGGAGGTAAGGTGCCTGCCTTACAGCGCTAACCTTGGACGGACCGCGGTTCAATCCCCCGTGCCCCCATATGGTCCCCCAGGCCAGGGACGACTTCTGAGTGCATAGCCAGGAGTAACCCCTGAGCGTCACTGGGTGTGGCCCAAAAACCAAAAAAAAAAAAAAATAGTATTCTAAGTAAAATCTATGAAAAGAATCTACCAGTGTGACTGTTTATGGCTATCTATATTTTACTCCATTTACATTGTATAATGCCTATTCTGGTGCATTTTATACTGAAAAGAATAGTATGTTCCATATGTTTCTTACAATCATGTACCTTTAATGTAATTTGTCTAAACAACAACTAGAAAGAGTGAATTAGCATGAAATAAACAGCTTAATCTTCATAACAAAGCAATTAAGATATTAAGTTGATTCTTAAGTCATGATAGTACTACATTGCCTATACATAAATTAGTTTGTTTTATCCTTTTGGTTTTTTTTGCTTTTTTTTCTACACAATATATACAGTAATAGAGTAAATAAATGACATTATTTAAGAAAACTATTGTGATATGTCAGGAAAAATAATAGCAAATGCTATTTCTGAATCTAGAGAGTCATTTATGCATATAAATGTTTGTCCTGATTTCATTTATTTAACACACACATATATCTGGCTAGGTAGAAATGTATAGAAGAAAAATGACTTGTCGCATTTATATTTTAAACAAGAATAATACAGAAAATCAGAAAGAAAAATGATCAAGGAGAAGATTGTCAAGAACAAAAATAAGATGTATTTTAAAAATGTAAAGAAATGCAAGCAAAAGTAGAAAAGAATAATACTGAAAATAGATTTTCATAAGAAAAATTAAAATCATAAAATCTCAGTAAATCTTACAGGCCATACATCAGTAAAAAAGTTATAAGCAGGGTAATTAGCAAAAAAAATCACTATTGGAAATAGAAATAGCAAATAAAAAACTTAAAAGTTATATATCCTTTAACTTGATGTGAATAAAAGCATTTAAAAGCATATTTTATATTGCCTCTTTTAGTAATGTTTTTAACATCAATGATCATTGAACTAGAACAGATATTTTCTCTTCTTTATCGTCATCAAATTAAAAGATATTTTTAAATTTATAAAAAGGCATAGTCTAACCTGCTATCTCATGAAATTTTTATCTCAAATTTTAGAGTATATTTATGACATTTGTATCATTGTATTTAGAAATTTATCAAATACAACTAAAATGTGCAATAAGTTAAATGAAAAATACTAGGTCTCTTCATGTTTGTAACATATTTGATACATATAATAATTCCTGTTACTTGTTTTTAAGATATGAATTTGTAAGGTATTTGTGTTTAAAAATTTCTATTTGTTTCCTATCAATGCCAATATATGCTTACTTTGTGAAAACAAAAGAAAACAAAACCAATCGTATAAAATATAATCAATATGAAGATAATATGCTTTTACTGACTTGATATTGATCATTCCAGCAAAGGTTTGGAGGAAATTATTAAAAATGTTAAAAGAAGGTGAAAGTTAACATAAAGAGTGACAGAATTCATATCTTGAACTACAAGGAACAGCAACTAAGTGTTATGACCAAGAGAGAAAAATAGTGAAAGAGAAAAAAGAGAAAGTGTACAGCAGGTACGAGTCTTCCTGATGCCTGATATCCCACATGGTCCCCGATGCTCAACAGGTTTTATTCCTAAGCACACAATTGGAATAACCCCTGAGCATTTCTAGGTGTGGCACCAAAACAAATATATAAAAAAGAAACTCTCTATATATAGATATGGTAGAAATAAAGTATAAATAATCTGCTGACTGATTCATTATGGGAGGAAGGAAGGAAGGAAGGAAGGAAGGAAGGAAGGAAGGAAGGAAGGAAGGAAGGAAGGAAGTTTTTAAAGACAAGTAGTAAAATAAATTCAACTGAAGTATCACATCCATAATGAGGGATAGGTAGAGCTTTATTAAAAATCAGGTAGATGTTTTCACAGCAAGGCTAGACACTTCCAATCAGAAGGAAATAAGGTAGAGTATAATAAGTTAGAGTATAATCCAAAAAGAGAAATAGCATTTTCCAAACAACAAAGAGATCAGTTTAATTACAACAAAAAATAGAAATGGAAAGAAAATAAATAGTAAAAACTACTATGTCAAAAAAAATAAAATGCAGAAAAGAAAAAAATTGCAACAAAAGAGCTAAGGCATTAATAATGGGAGACAATAATTTCAACAGGTCCAACCAGACTGACATTCAGTGGATGTCTATTGAAGGTGGCACACTGGCATAAACAGAATATATAATTTACAGATATTTAAAAAGAAATATCATTGTGTACACTGGAGTTAGATTTTGGGAAAATGTAGAAATGATAAATGTGGTTAGTATAAATGAAATCAATAGAAAAATGAAAAAAAAACCATGGTAATACACAGTGATTAAATTCCAAGACAGTTTTATGTAGTTCAATGTAAGAGATTTCACCATTCAATAGATTTACTGAACACCTACTGTGGCTAAAGCGCAGCAGTTAAGAAACTAATACAAAGATGGATAATATGCAGCCTCCAACCTCAAAAACCTACAGGCTGAATTTATGGAGTATTTACTGGGTGCTTTAGTGAGTATGCCAAGTCTTTAATTTATGGTAGTCTATACCTAGCTGGGTTGGAAATAATATACTCTTTTTTAGTTGTGTCTTCTGATCTCAGTAATGGAACTTCACAAAGCAAAGTTTTAGTAAAAAATAAATTGTATCAGTTCTTTTTGTGTGTTTGAATACAAAGGCAAAAAGTAACCAGATCTCCTAAGAAACAGAACCCTTCATTTGAAATACCAAAATGGAAGTAAACAAAACCCATTTCAGCTTCACATTTTCAAAAAAATACAAGTTTCTTCTTTTAATTTTCTCTTCAATACAAGTATACAAATAAATGTCAATAATTTTTGTGAGCTTTGGCCACTAATTTATTGAGATTGCATTCTTGCTTCACTTTTAACTATGTGTTGTGAGCCAAGTAATGTTTTGGTGACAAGCATATATGTTGCTACATCTATATCTAGAAATAAACAAGGGCAAGTTACTTATTTTTCTGTGCTTAATTTCTTCAAATTGTAATGGAAATAACATTATCTGTCTTACCTATTCTCTGACTACTGTAGCGGTAAAAATATATATGGAATTCATTTAAATAGTAGAAGAGTGTGTGCTAAATAGTTGATCACTCCTATCTATTTCAATTCTAATGGTTACTGACTACTTTTGAGTCCTAAACTCAGTATTATATCCCACAATATTTGCCACATACCATGATTAAATTGCAGTCTTTAAATGTCTAGTCTGGATTTCCAGAAGGAAATGTTTATAATTTTAAAATAACTATGAATGGCTGTTAAATTATATTATTCAATAATGCTACAAATTAAAATGACTAAACAGTTTATTTTAATCTATCAAAGAAGGACATACTTAGTAATGGAAAGGTATGGGTTTACTCAGTAAAAGAAAGGGGGGAGGTTGAAAGGTGGGAAAGCTATATGATGATATCTTACCTGTAACAGTATTGTAATCATGTTGCCTACAGAAAAAAATAAGTATCCCCTTTACCACAGAGGCAGGAAGGTGGGTGGGAGGCAAACTGGGTACATTGGTGAGGGAAGTTTTCACATCCGAAGAGACAGATGGCTGTTGGAAAGTTATATGCTTGAAATGCAATCATAACTAACATTGTCAATTATTCTGACTCAATAAAAATCAAGTTAATATAATAATAAAACTTAATTTAAACGAAGGTCTAATTCTGCATATGATTGCAGACATTCAAAAATATGAAACAAACATTTAAACTATCACTGTTTAAAACTGAGCACAAGTTTCAAAGCAAAATACAATAAAATAGCATGGACATATATGTATGTAATTGCCTCTGCCCCTATCCCATGAGGGAGAGAATTCCAGCCAGTAGTTTATTCTTAAAAAAGGCAGCACTTGTCTTAGAGGCAGCACAAACTCCCCCTCCCTAAAAAAGCTAGATGTAACGCACGGTGGTTTTGCTGAACAACTTCAGCAAAGGAGCCAACAGTTTTAGTAAGGTCTTTGAGGCCTATTTCAAGTTCCTGAATATCCCTGTCAACAACGTTAAAGAGGAGATGAAAATTATTTTGGGAGTTAATGAGGGAGTATATGCCTGTACCAGTGCCGGTGGTAATAAGGCCTAGGAGAACTGCAAAGGTAGCGGCAGTCATGGGCTCTCGCTTGGTCCTATAGGACAGAAAAGAGGGGCCCGTGGGGGAAAATAGCAAATTATCTTTGGGACGAATGGAAAGGCGTGGGAGGAGCAAAAGCAAAACACAATAATCACAATGTGCAAGGAAAATTTCAGTAACAATATGAGGAGTTAAACCAAAGGAGCATGGAAAATAGGTGGAATTGGGGGATTGCAAATAATTGGAAACAACAAGTGTACTCTATAAGTTGTATCAGGGAGAGCATATTGGGGCCCCAGAAGGCCAAGTCCAAGTCCCACCACCTAGCCCCAAAGTCCATGTTGAGGGTCAGGCTCCCAACGAAGTTTGGTGGTGTCATAAAGATTTTCGGGCTCATCGAAGACAGCAATTTCCTCATAGAATGGTGGCTGGGATGAACAGCGTTCGTAGGCAGGGTCGGAAGTGGTGGCAGCAGAGGTGTGGACCATTATCAAGAATAAGCTGTAAGGACATGGGTGTGGAAGGCAGGGTAGGCTGAAATAGTGTTATTGGGGGCTAAGGAAATTGCAGAAGCCGAGGCAGGAGCAGCTGGCTGAGCTGAAGCTGCAGGGGCATGAATAAATATGGAAGAGTTGTTAACC
>PVKC010022301.1:0-17746 GCA_004027635.1 Crocidura indochinensis
TAAATAAAAAAGAATTGGGTGTTGGGGCCGGAGAGATGATGCTAGAGGTAAGTCATTTGCCTTGCAAGCACTAGACTAGGATGAGCTGCGGTTCCATCCCTCAGTGTCTCATATGGTCCCCCCCCAAGCCAGGGGTGATTTCTGAGCACATAGCTAGGAGTAACCCCTGAGCGTCAAACAGGTGTGTCCCCCCCAAAAAAGAATTAGGTGCGAAAGAGGTAAAGTGATATGCAATCAGAACCTTTCAGTACAGTTTTGTAAACCATAGTGCCTAACAGAATAAAAGGGGGGGGGTGATAGAGAAGAAGAGAAGAAAATGCCTTCCATAGAGGCAGGCTGCAGGCTTGAGGGGGCAGAAAGAAAACTAGGGACATTGGTGGCAGGAAATGTGCACTGGTAAAGGAATAGATGTCAAAATAATATATGACTAAAACTCAATAATGAACAAATTTGTAAATGTGTATCATGGTGATTCAATTAAAACCATTTTTCAAAATGAAAAGAAAAACAAGTCATGGAAGAGATGTTAGCTTAGAACTCTCTTGAGGAAGACAATGGCACAGATCGATTAAAAAGACCAAAGGAGTACCAAACAAAATTTGCACAAATAGGGGCCCAGGAGATAGCATGGAGGTAAGGCGTTTGCCTTTCATGCAAAAGGTCATCGGTTCGAATCTCGGTGCCCCATATGGTCCCCCGTGCCTGCCAGGAGCAATTTCTGAGCATGGAGCCAGGAGTAACCCCTGAACGCTGCCGGGTGTGACCCAAAAACCAAAAAAAAAAAAAATTTGCACAAATAGAAAAACACCAACACACATAAAAATCAAAATGCCAGGGACGGGAGAGATAGCACAGCGGTAGAGCATTTGCCTTGGATTCAGAAGGACAGTGGTTCGAGTCCCATATGGTCCCTTGAGCCTACCAGAAGTGATTTCTGAGTGTAGAGCCAGGAGTAAACCCTGAATGCTGCCGGGTGTGACCCCCCCCCCACAAAATCAAAATGCCAAACACCGAAGTGAGAGATAAATCCTTTTTGTTTTGTTTTGTTTTGGTTTTTTGTTGTTGTTGCATGTTTTTCGGCTACACCCATTTGATGCTCATGGGTTACTCCTGGCTAATATTCAGAAATTGCCCCTGGCTTGGGGGACCATATGGGACGCAGGGGGATCTAACCGTGGTCCTTCCTTGGCTAGTGCTTGCAAGGCAGACACCTTACCTCTAGCGCCACCTCGCCAGCAGAGATAAACTTCCTAACACAACAAGAGAGAACAAAAACTTCAATTATAAGAAAAATAGCATAATCATAATTATAACATTTCCATATGAAACATGTGAAAGGCATATGCAAATTACAGAATGATAAAACTTTCAACCTAGAGACCATTACACTGCAAAGCTTTCATTTTGATGGGAGGGAGGGATAAAAACATTTTTATACAAAAGAGTTGGTGACATTTGCTATATCCAAACTGATATGAATGAAGAAAGGTCACTTATGATAAACCAGATAGCCACTTGTTGAAGTAACAACTCTATGTAATTAGAAGGCAACACTGCCCTTTAATATTCCTGAATATCAATGAAATAAACTCTCCAATAAAGAAGTCCTTAAGGGGAGCCGGGAGGTGGCGCAGGAGGTAAAGTGCCTGCTGCCTTGCCTAGGACGGACCACGGTTCGATCCCCTGGTTCCCATATGGTCCCCCGTGCCTGCCAGGAGCGACTTCTGAGCGCATAGCCAGGAGTAACCCCTGAGTGTCACTGGATGTGGCCAAAAAACCCCTCCCCAAAAAAACCCAAAAAATAAAGAAGTCCTTAAGAATTCTTTTGTTTTGTTTTTGAGTCACATCTGGCAGCACTCAGGGGTTAGTCCTGGCTCTGTGCTCCACTTTTATTCAACTTTGTATTAGAAGTCCACGTGACAACAAATAAGCAAGAAAAATAAATCAAAAGGATCCAATTTGAAATGAAGAAGTCAAATGATATCTGTTTGCAAATCACCTGATAAACATTGAAGATCCTAAGAGAATACACAAACACATATACACACACACAAATTAACCATAAACAAATATAACAAAGTGGTTAGCTACAAAATTAATATCCTAAAACTGGTTGCAACTACTTATGCAAGTAATGAATCAGAGTTAGAAAGAGATTAAAAACTCTATTCCATCTAAGTGTCCAAAAGCATCAAGTATGTAGGAATCAATTTAACAAAAGAGGTGAGAGACCTACACCATGAAAACTTTAAAAAAATTCAAGAAAGAAATATAAGAAATCTTAGAAAATTGAAATATTCCATGCTCTTGGGTTAGAGAAATCAATATTGTCAAAATGACCATCCTACCTAAACTACTCAATGAAGACTCAATGTAGACTCAATGAACTCCTTATCCAAATTCAGAGTACATTCTTTAAAGACTTAGAAAAGTTAATAATAAAGTTATTGTTGAATCATAAATGATCCAATAGTCAAAACTATACTGAAAAATAAGAAACTGGGAGGCATCCCATCATCTCACTTGAAGCTACAGTGATCAAAATAACTGATACTGGATTTTCTAGTCAATGGATCAAAACAGAATATTCAAGGACAAAACCCCAAATATATGGTAGCTATTTTTTCCAAGAAGCTGAGAGTATGAAATGGAATAAAAATAATTTTTTAAACAAAAGGTGTTTGGAAAATTGGATAATCATCGTGGAATTAGATCTGAATACATACCTCACACCTTATGCAAAAATCAATTCAATCAAAATAAAAAATATATTTAAAAAAAGTCAATTCAAAGTATATCAAAGACCTAGAGATCAGACTAGAATATATAAAGTACGTTGAGGAAAATATAGGCAGAATGCTCCTAGAATTGGCACTCAAAGGAATCCTTCAATGATAGATGCCATTGGCTATAGATACAGAATCAAAAATTAAAATGGATCTACAACAAATTAAAATTTTCTATATAGCAAAATAAAAACGGGTTAACACTAAAAGATAATCAAATGAAAGAAAATATTTTCACAATACATCAGATAAAATATTGATATCCAGGATACATAAAGCCCACAACCAAACCTGAAAATGCAATTCAAAAGTGGGAAATAACATCTCTGAGGAAAACCAAGTGATGATCAACAGGCACATTGAAAAGGCTCATCAGGGGCCGGAGAGATAGCACAACGGCAAGGCATTTGGTTTGCATGAAGAAGGACAGTGCTTTGAATCCTGGCATCCCATATGGTCCCCAGAGCCCACCAGGGGCAATTTCTGAGTGTAGAGCCAGGAGTAACCTCTGAGCTCTGCCAGGTGTGACCCAAAAACCAAAAAAAGAAAAGGCTCATCATCACTTATTACTAGGAAAATACAAATCATGATGACAATGAGATATCATCTTGCACCGGTGACAATGACATATATTAAAAATAATGGGAACACTTTTTTATCATCCACTGCTAGTGGAATATGGTCTGGTTCAACCCCTATGGAAAATAGTATCGAAAATTCTCAGTGAAATTAGATTTGAGCTACCGTATGGGACTAGAGAAATAGTACCATAGATAGGGCACTTGCCCTGTATAGGCTGATCCAGGTTCAATGTCCAGTACCCCATATGGTCCCCTGAGCACTGCCAGGAGTCACTCAAGTACAGAGCCAGGAATAACTCCTGAGTATCACGAGGTATGGCACAAACAACAACGATTGATCATTGACTCAGAATTTTCAGTTTTGGGTATCTATCCCCAGGACAGGAAAACATTCATTCAAAAGAACATAGATGTGTACACCATTATTCATTTCAGCACTCCCTACAATAGCTAAACTTTGTAATCAACCTAGATGCCAACGATAGAAAAGTAGATCCTAAATATGTGATGCATATCTGCAGTGGAATATTATGCAGCTGTAAGGAGTGAAATAATACAATTGCTACAAAATGGCTGAAACTGAAAGATACATTAAAGTAATCCAGAAAAAGGAGAAGTACTTGATATCACATACATGTAGTATTTAAAAAAATTGTATAAGCTGATACAATGATTTAAAGGAGAGATGCCTAGATCAGTCTTGAGCCCACAGGATAGAGAAAAGGAAAAAAATTAAGCATAGGTGGAAAGAAGAGAGAGATGAGAGGCAATAGGGTATAGGGGGCATGGGGGTTTCGATAGATACATTGGTGGCTTTAAGGAATGTAGAACTATCTATTCAAACCACAGAGTAAACAATGCTGAAATCATGAGACCCAAACTTTACCAACCAAATTTAAAAAGGTGACTGTTAAGTGGCTGGAGCAGTGGCACAACTGGTAAGGCATCTGCCTTGCCTGCGTTAGCCTAGGACAGACTGTGGTTTGATCCCCCAGTGTCCCATATCGTCCCCCAAGCCAGGAGTGATTTGTGAGTGCATAGCCAGGAATAGCCCCTGAGCGTCTCTGGGTGTGGCCCAAAAACAAACAAACCAAAGAAGGTTACTGTCAAGATACCTGACTGGGGATGGGTAGGAATGGGTGGAAATCTGGAAACATTGGTGGAAGGAAGCTGACATTTGTGATAGGATCTATGCTGGAACGTTGTATATTTAAAATGAGTTGACTTTAATAAAAAATTATTTTATGTTATTAATAAATTTAATAAAATAATTTTACAATGTTATGAGGTCTGCTGTAATTTAGAGCATATATTTTCATGTATTCAATCAACTGTGTCCTACATGACTCCATCCTAGCTGTTTTGATATCTGGTATCTCTAGTACCACAACAATTTTATCCATACCACAACCGTGTGTGTAGACATCTTAATAGTGTTGTAATTCCCAACAAGTACCATCACAAAAATATGCAAGCACCACTGGGACCAGTAAGTGCAAACCCTGATAAGCATGCATAGTAGAGCACTGCAACTAAAAGAATGTAAAACTCAGTGAGGACCATGTCTAAGTCTTTAAGCACAGAAGCCTGAAGTGTGTGCAATACTGTCAAGCTATGCGTGCCATTCCTGGTTATTACAACAGTGATGTAAGGGAGAGAAAGAAGAGAGAAAAAAATGAGACTTGTTATTATGTTGATGAAATTATTAAATCAAATTATCAATAAATTTAAAGATGCCACTAGTACCTGCTTAAAATATAAATCACAAACCTATATAACTTATCATATAATTTACTGTGAAAAATTGAAAAATTTACTTGAAAAGTGTATCAGCAGTAAAAGGTTTCAGATTTGGGATACTTTTTTAAGGCAGGTGACTCTCAAGCTGTCAGGAGCCCAAGCACTCCTCCCAGTGATTCTCAGCCAGCCAGGATGACAGTTCAGAACAGGCAGTGCCAGGAATGACCTGAACCACCCAGCAGTGTTGGCTACTTTTGAGGCCATATATGGCAATACTTGGATGACTAGGAATGTATCAGGCAATACTTGCATGAGCACGTGGTGCTAAAGATTAAACAGGGTTGGAAGACACACAAGAGATATACCTTACCTTCTGTATTATCGCTCTTGCCTTATATAGGGATTCTTAGTGTGTACCAATCTAAAATTAATCAAAATTAAATGTATAATGAATCTGACATGTTTCTGGCAGTATTCACTTATGTCACATTTCTCAGCGTAAAAGGGTGGCAAGTGATTAAATTTGTAGCAGTCCTGTCACAGATGATGCCCATAAAAATGGCACTTAGACCTAGATGCAATTTGTTAAGTTCCAAGACAATTAAAAAAAAACAATTATTTAGAAAAGTTAGCTTAACACAAGAACAGGAAAACAGAAAGCCTTGGGCAAGTATTTGTGTTAAGAATTTATGTCTTCTCCTCTTCCTTATGTTTCTTTTTCTTTGCATTGATATTTTTGAATGTGTATTTTTAAGAACCTGGTGCATTCAAATGTAAAGAGGCATGAGGCAGTTGCTAGGACACAGAATATTGAAAACATAGGTATTATATGTTTGGGAGTTGAAAGGACAGTTTCTGGAGTTTTCCCAAAGTTGCCCTTTAGAGGGATCCAAGAATGTGGAGTGTTCCCATGCTGGATCAGGACTGTTGTGACACAGTAAGCACATGTCCCATCTTTATTTTAGGTCCTACAAGAAAGATGCCCCCCACTGCCAGTGCTATGGACTTCTTCCAGCTCTTTGTCCCTGACAACGTCCTCAAGAACATGGTGGTGCAGACAAACATGTATGCCAAGAAGTTCCAGGAACGGTTTGGGAGCGACAGCAACTGGGTGGAGGTTACACTCATGGAAATGAAAGCATTTCTGGGCTACATGATCTCCACGAGCATATCCCATTGCGAGTCAGTCCTCAGCATCTGGAGCAGTGGCTTCTACAGTAACAAGAGTCTTGCCCTTGTTATGAGCCAGGCCCGCTTTGAGAAGATCCTCAAGTACTTCCACATCGTGGCCTTCCGCTCCAGCCAGACTACACATGGCCTCTACAAAGTCCAGCCCTTTCTTGACTCACTACAGAGCAGCTTCAACTCAGCCTTCAGGCCTTCCCAAACCCAGGTGAGGCCTGTATATAGAAAAATAGCTCCAAGAGGTCCCCTTCTATTTACTTAGCCTTACTGGGTGACAGTAAAAGCTCATGAAGCAGTAATAACCTTGGGCTTTCTCTTGATTCTTTCTGGGTTTGGCAGTCAGATCATGGAAACTGATCTTTTTCCATTCCACTAACCCATAAATTCCATTGGAATGGAGAAAAATAATATAACTGCTACACCAAACTACAGAGCAGTCAGGATTCAGTTTCTTGCTTTGAGATGCATTTCTTTTCTTTATCCCTCATACTCCCTCCCCAGTTATTGTATTTTTAATTATATTTGGTTATAATATTAATATTGTTGTCATCTTCTCTGAAAATGTGCACATCTCTTAATGATGGCCAGTTGCTCAAAGCCTAGTAAAAGGAGTGAGCCTGGAATGTAAATATTTTCAAGTGGGTGAGAGTTCCTCATACTTAACTAGCACCCATAGCAAATGAGAGTTTCAAAAGTACAAAGGGAAAGAAGCATGGACACACAGAGAGAAAAGAGAATAGAGAGAAGAGAGTAAGAGAGAAGGAGAGAGCTAGGTAGGGTGCTTACCCTGCACAGAGTCAGCATAGCTCATCCCTTGCACCACATCAGGTTCCATGAACACCAAGCGGGATTAAGCCCTAAACGAAAAGAGGGAGAATTTCGTAGTGCTCAGAGCTAACAGTTATGCCCGCCTCGTGCTGTTGTGGCCTCCCTGTCTGGTTATAAGACTCTCTGTTGCACTGTTGCACTTGTTCTGCTCTGGCCACCACTTGTGGCTATCACACTTGACTATAGCAAGTTAGTTTCAGAATTATCCTTTTTTTTTCTAGTGATCTGTCAAGGTAAACCGAAGAGGTGGCTCTTTACTAACGGTTTCAGTAATCCAAATTTAGGGGAATTCTTGGCTCATATGAAGTTAATTCCCTTGATTTGTTTGATATAGAAACAAAATTTTACTTCACTTTTTTGTATACATTTGAAGACCCATCAATCTACCTACTCATGTACTTCATAAGCTTGATGTTCTGTTTGGTGTTCATTCATCTATACTTTTGTTAACTCCATGCCTTATACTGCTGAAAACCTTTGGGTTTCAAGTGGAAATTATATTTTTCTTTCAAAGGGCTGTTGCTATCTTAAAATGATCTGGGATGTTCTTCCTATACAAATTTTCCCAGTCTTCATGCCTAATGATAGAATACGCATTGATAGAATGTCTACTCTAATGCCTCATTCTCATGCTGACTTCCAATCCCCTGCTTGATCCCATTATTAAAATAATTGAACACATTTTGTCTGGTCTACCAGTTGTAGGGTCTTTTGGAGACTACTCTGCTTTTAATAAGTCCGGAGTGGGGGGGGTATAAAAATACTGGGTACATTTGTTTTGTTTTTGTTTTACTTAACATTTGCTTTATTGAAAATGAACAAAGCTAGGGATATGTTTTCCAGATGTAGGGGGAAAACATTAGTGTTCTACTCTTCCTTGGGGATAAACATTTGAAGAGCTGTTGATGAGACTGAAGGCTCTGTGCTGAGTATTGCTAAAGAATTAAACAGCCAGTTATTTTGGATGGTTGGTGCTTAACAGTAAATAAGACAGTGCTGCTAATAATCCTTTCAGTCTGAGATTAGGTAAATCCATTGGTGATTCTGGTTAGATGTGATAGATGTCTACTGAGTCAACCCCCATACTGTTTTTTTAATGAAATTTAAGTATAACACAAACCAGTAATAATGTAAGTCCAGAATGGTTACCATAACTGTATATATCTCTAGAGTCTTGGGCATACTGAGGCTGAAACACCTACTAACGAATTTTGAGATTCATGGACACAGGTGTATAGGATATAAGGTGATAAGTAGCAGTATTCTGAATATGAGTAAATTGACTATAGTCTGTGAGTAAGTTGCAGATGTACAAGGCTTCATTGCCTGTCCATAACTAGATGGGCAGTTGTGGTTAAGGAACCAGTTCAGATGGCATTTGTGAAAATGAACCCTTTATTTTATTCTTATTCTTCATACTTTCTTGGCTTCCACTTGATGAGACAGAAGGGCCCTAAATTAAAGATTATTTGGGGGAAAGTATCCATCATGTTAGGGTTTTATTTCTTTGTTTTTTTCTCTGCATTTAAGTTTTTGCTTTTGTATTTGCACAAAAAAATATTTACTAACATTTTCTACTCATTGCCCTGTGTATTAGTTAAAAACCTAGTTGGAAGCATCTGCTGTGCTCTGTAAGACAGCTGAAAAGAACTGGATCAGGGGCAGGGACAAGGTTGAGGGAAATGTGAAAGATAGTTGTGAACAACACCAGTTAACAACAATAGAGGATTTGATTCCAAGGAGAGAGAAAAGATGTTTGCCTTAGCCAGCAGAAAGAAAGAGGCTAGTTCTCTCTTCCTCACACCTCACTGCTCAGCAGTCCACATGATGAAAAGTACAGTTTGGCCTCTGGACCATAGAGCAGGTTAGTAGGGGTAGAAAGTGGATCTGGGGCAAACAAAATGCTCAATGTAGTACATTTAAGTGGTAAAAATGCAGGCAAAAAGAAAGTTAGAATCCTTTAGACCACTTTTCCCACTGGATAAAATCTTTTCATCTTTCTTTTCTCCCAATTATCTACCCTGTTAAAACAGCTGTGTTGAACCAATCAGATTATGAAATCCTTCCTGAACTATATGTTTGCTTTGTAGTATGACTGGTCTTTTTATTATCTGGGGTTTTCTACCCACCATTGTACCCCTACCTCCATGAGTGAGCAGGTGCCCTGTCATACTGGAAGCCTAGAATTGTGTGTAGAAGGACTAACTTCCCATGAGATGAAAGTAGTCTTTATAATTTCTGGCACTGGCATCATTTTTCTTGCTTCTTGCATTGATTCTCTTCTGAGACACATCTGAGCTCAGAAACTTTTTTTTAAAAAGTCTGATCCTTGAATAGACAAACCAGAACCCTTATTGCTTTTTTTTAGTTTTCTAGCTTTCCTTCTTTGTGAAAATTCCTATTTGAACTTTGGGTACAAATTCCAAAACAAGAAGGTTAGAGAGTTTGGTTTTATGTGATCTTCTAATGCCAGTAACACCACTGGCAACTACAAAAGTACTTGTAGTGCCTTTCCTGCTACCTGTGGAGATCAATTTGAACAATTTTCATTTATCTCTTCACCAAGTGTTTGTATGGATTTTGCCCCCCAAAACAAACAAACAAAAAAAAACCCCAAGAGTCTCTTCAACATACCTTTCTTTCATACACTACACTCACTTCAAAGACCCATATATATTCCCTCTACCATGCAATCTTAGAAAGTTTTTACTGCAAAGAAAAAATATGAATCTGGGATGAGTTTAAGGCTTGCAAAAATCTTTACAGGGATCTCAGAATAAAAGGAGTAACTTTATATTTATATGTATATATACATATACTTGGAGTAACTGTTTCCTCAATACTAGGGACAGGTTAATTGAGAATATTTTCAGGAAGGGGTTATATAGATAACTGAGAGCTTTGTCTTCCCACTGTCATATCTCAAAATGAGTTGTATACAAAGAAACTCAGAAGATATAGCTTGATGACAAAAATCCTCAGCCAAAGGAGAGAGCTCTGGGTTTGTGATAAGCATCATTTTTCTGTGTGCTGGAGAAGTTTTGGTTAGAAGTATTCTGGAGAGCATAGTGCTCTGTGAAGCAAGGTACTAAGTAATGACACATTCTGACTTCATTTTGTGATGATGAAAGGGGGGAAACAATGGCAGCTAATGGTTCTTGCTGGTTTTCAAGCATCTCATTAAATTTCCATGAAAGTGGAATCAGGTTATCTTTCTGGGAGTGAGAGAAAGCATATAGTTTCTACCCATGGCCTAAACATGAGTAAGTGCTGCACATTTTGTAGCATATTTGGTTAGGGAACAGACCACCAGCAAAAACATTTCTTTATGCCATCCCCCCCCTTTCCCTCTGCTCCATTCTTTCTCCTTGAACTCTACCATCATTCCAAGTCAGAAGAGTTGTACATTTTAGAGGGGTTCCAAATGGGGACTGTGAAACAAGGAAGTGAGCAGTTAATAGCATGAGGGCTTAGAGGCCCATAGCAAGGTAGCTTCTCCCCTCATTCCTTCATGCACCCAGGAAAGGAGGCTGGATTTTATTCCTTCCCCTCTTACAGCAAAAGAAAAATTAAAAATCTAGGGAGGCAGTACGTATCACAGAGACTGAATACTACAATGCTGTGTTGTTTTGTTTATTTAGTGAAATTCATGATAATATTAATGAAGATTAGGAGAATACTGTCCATATCACTTTGAGAACATGCTGGGAGTGAAGAAACGTGGGTCCTGCCCCCAAATCTACTGAATTACTACAGTGAATCCACTTTTTCAGTAACATCCTTAGAAAAGGAGTTTGTTGAAAGTTGAGCAGTGCCAAGGTGAAGTAGGGACTATTATACTTTTATGGTTAATGACTAAATAGTTACTATATTATACTTTGTATGGTCAGCACTCCCACTACTGCCAGATAGCACTCCTAGACAGTTCATAATTGAGATAGGCTCAGTGAAACATTTTTAGGCCACTCCCAGTGAAGTTGGTAACTACTCTCGGCTCAGTGCTCGGAGGTCTCTCTCCAAATGGAGCTTTCGACACTGTCTAGTGCCAGTTTTTTTGGTTTTTTTGGGGGGGGCCATACCCGGTGACAATCAGGGGTTACTCCTGGCTATTCACTCAGAAGTCACTCCTGGCAGGCACGGGGGACCATATGGGGAACCAGGGGATCGAACCGCGATCCGTCCTAGGTTAGCACAGGCAAGGCAGGCACCTTACCTCCAGCACCACCACCCGGCCCCCCATAGTGCCAGTTTTTAAACCTGGGAATCTTGCATGAACAGCACCACATATGGTTTCACAAACACCACCTAGAGTAATTCCTGATGCACAAAGCCAGGAGTAATCACTGAGTATTGTCGAAAATGGCAAGACAAAACAAAACAAAAAGTTGGTATAGGTTAAATAAATTTAGAAATTTCATTAATATTCTGTGTCGGGGCCGAAGAGGTGGCGCTACAGGTAAGGTGTCTGCCTTGCAAGCGCTAGCCAAGGAAGGATTTCAGTTAGATCCCCCGGCGTCTGATATGGTCCCCCCAAGCCAGGGGCAATTTCTGAGCACTTAGACAGGAGTAACCCCTGAGCATCAAACGAGTGTGACCAAAAAAAATTTAAAAAAAAATTCTGTGTCAAAGAGGACTAGACACTCTGGAAGACCAGAAGTTGAACCATGTAACAAGGTTATTGAGCTACTTTGGGCCTAGGTAAAAAGGTTGCATATTATCTTGCAAGCACTCATGAATGCCTAAATAATTAATGCGCTTTTTTCTTTCCTTAGGGCCAAAAATCAGACCAGTGACCTAGATTAAGTTTTGGTTAGAAGTATGAAAATTTTCTATCAACCAGAGAAAAACAAATTTGAGTAGTCAAATCCATCACTCTAAAAAGGTCTTTTTTTAAAGATGTGGGTACCCACTGTTGTTTTGTCCAACTGTTAGCTGAAACTCCTCCTAGAAATTCTTTTAGCAAGTGATGATGACCATACCAAGAATCTAATTATAATCATTATCCCCTATTTACTAAATACCTGCTCTATGTCATGGTCGAAGCTTTGCATATGTGCTCAGAAGTCGCTCCTGGCTTGGGGACTCCAGGGGATTGAACCCTAGTCTGTTCTAGGTTAGTGCATGCAAGGCAAATGCCCTACCACTTGCACCACCGCTCCAGCCCCTACATATACTTTCTTCATTCTTTTTAAACATTGGTATAAGCATTGATAATAACCTTTCATAGATGAGAAAGACTGAGATAAGAGAGATAAAGTAATTTGGCCTTAGTTACACAACTGAACAAAGGCAGAAACTAGTTCTCTAATGCCCCCAGGCTCATACTGACTTGCTTGAAAATTTGCTTGTTTTTTTTTTTCCTGGCAGGTGCTACATGAACCCCTGATCGATGAGGACCCTGTGTTCATTGCCACATGCACAGAGAGAGAACTGAGAAAGAGGAAAAAGCGGAAATTTAGTCTCTGGGTTAGGCAGTGTTCTTCCACTGGCTTCATTATTCAGGTGAGTTCTGGCCTTGGGCCTACAAAAACAAAGGGAAGATAATCAAGGGGTCCCTGTTCTCTTCATAACCTGTGACCTTGCTTGCTCACTCCTTTCTAGACCTCTCTAAAGTGCTTCCATTGAATTGTGAGTTTGTGGTAAATAACTTTAATTTTTTTGGAGAACTTTGTTATATACCCAGCACATTTATCTTTTTTGATGTATTGTATTTGACTTGCTAAAATTTTGTTAAGGATCCTGGTGTCTATATCAGATATACATGTCTGTCTATCATTTAACTTCATGACAGTGTATCTGCTTTCAGTATCAGGTGTATTACTTGCCTATTAGAAACAGAGAAAGCTTTTTCCTCAACTTCCTGAAAGAACCTGAAAAGGATTGGGAGTAGGTCTTTTATAAAGCTTGGAAGAACTTGCGAATGAAACCATGTGGGCCCAGGTTTTTATTTTGATTACCATTTCAATTTTTTTAATAGTATTGATTTATATAGGTGCTTTTTTTGTTTGTTTTTGTTTTTTGTTTTTAGGCCACACCTGGCGGTGCTCAGGGGTTACTCCTGGCTATCTACTCAGAAATAGCTCCTGACAGGCACAGGGGACCATATGGGACATCGGGATTCGAACCAACCACCTTAGGTCCTGGGTCGGCTGTTTGCAAGGCAGACGCCGCTATGTTATCTCTCCGGCCCCTAATATAGGTGCTCTGGTTTCTCTTGGATCAGTCTTGGAAAGTTACTTTACTATAGTCTGCTGAGTTTTTAATAGCAACCATTCTTTAAAAGAAAAACTCATACCTTAATTTAGCATAACACAGAAAATAGGAAGTGCTGTCAGAAAAATGTGCCAGTGGTAGCCTTACTCCATGCAAAGTTACTACAAATCTTCAGCTCTTCACAGATCAGTTAATTTGAAAACAAACAAACAACAATAAAACCTATAGAATATGCAGAGCAAATGAAACATCAAATACGTTGTCAGATACATTGTCAGAATCTTTTAAATTACTTATTATGATACCAGCCACCACCACCCTCCAGCAAGCTTCAGAAAACAAATTCCAGCCTGCTGCTTGAATGATTCTTTGCCATTGTGCTATCCTCATGGAGAGCAGTGCCTTTCCATTCTTTCTGAAGTTGGCCACTTGTTTTGTGGAAACCAGTGCAGGCATATTTGATACAAATGAAACTGGAAAGGGAATCATTCTTGTTCAACTTTTCCTGCCCTGATCCTGAGAAAACGTCCATGACTTGATTTTCCTTGCTAGTGCATGACGTAAAAGTCTATTACATACCACTGAACTTTTTTGTTTGTTTGTTTTTGGGCCACACCTGGTGATGCTCATAATCCTGGCTGTGTGCTCAGAAATTGCTCTTGGATTAGGGGACCATATGGGACATAGTAGATCAAACCCAGGTCCATCCTGGGTCAATTGTATGCAAGGCAAACACCCTACTGCTGCTCTATTGCTCCGACCCCAACCACTGAACTTTTGATATTACTGACAGTTATCTACCTATGAGCATTTGCATGACTGAGCAATAGCTCTAGTCCTAATTATTATGACTTGAGCTGATAACTAAATTGGATATATTACTTAATTTTCAAGACATCAAGAACTAACTTCAGCTTTGTGATTTTATTGTACCAAGTCTTTGTTGTAATCTTCAGAAGGCTGAAGTTGAGTTCAGATGAAGATTAGGACTACTAAAAATACCTGAGATAAGTATAAAAAATAAATTATAGATAGGCTGGTGATACACAGGTGATCACAGGAAAAGTTAGTGGAAGAATTAATTTCTAATTAAGAAAACAGAGCTGCCACTCCTTTTACATATGCATCTGGCATGGTGAATCTATCACCCTTTGGAAAATTTGAAGAGTAAAGAAAACGCTGTATAAAAATAATATTTGTGGTGATTAATTTTATAAGAACTCCAGTATTTCTCACTATTTTATGAGTTAATAGTTTTAATTTTTTTGGAGAATTCATTTAAAGAAAACTCTTGGAATAGAATAAAGTGATTAGAATTCTCTGTGAGGTCTTGGAATATACCTCCAGTGATACATATCTAGCATGTCTAAGGACTTGGGTTTGATCCAAAAAAATCCTTTGTGGTTTAGTTCACAGAAAATATATGATAGTATGTAGTAGAATTCTGAGAGTACATGTTTCTGGTCACCATGGTGAGCTTTGGGAGCTGCAGCATGTGGGCATGTGCCTCTGAATTCTTCCCACTCCACAGAGTGGCACTGACTTACTTATTCTTAGACCCTCCAAATCCTCAGCAATATTACAAGAGCACTGGTTCAGGTCAAGTGCAAGTATCCCACATGTTTTTATAAGCCTGCCTTACCAGGATGCCTACTTTTAAAATTCTTGGATCCATAATATCTCTCCTGGTAAAGGCTCTGCTCTCTCTACACAGAACACACATAAATGATCAGTATGTGTAGATGCCAACTTGCACTGCTTAAGACTTATAGGAACAATCAAAGAAAGTTATTCTCATTGCTAGGTTACTACTAATAAGTATGAACTTTGATTATTTTTTAGTTTGGTTAAGTTAAATGTGAGAATGGATAAAGAATAAGATCTGTATTGTGCCTGTTGGGATAAAGAGTTCCATAGATATGGCCTCAGGAAGTATTTTTATTTTTGAGTGCCAGGTACAAAACTTGGAACCACAGACAGATGAAGCATGCGCTCTACCATTGAGCTACATCCCTGGTTCCAGGACGTTTTTTAATATTATGGTGAGATTTATGTGATCTTTGTCATTTTAACCATTTTGGTGTCAGTTCACGGTGTTGTGCAGCTATCACCAATATTCATTTTCAGAAACTTTAAATCATCTGAAACAATTGGAGCATAGCTCTTAGCTAGAAGACAACATATTATTGTGTAGAAAGAGGAAATTTTCAAGAGCACAGGCACCTTCCAGATAGTTTGTTGATGTTGTGTGGCTCAGAGGTAAGATCACCTGGAGCCTCAGTTTGGCTGAGTGCTCTGCACTGTCTTCCCAAATCTTATCACACTTCTAGTTACCAGATTTGCCTTTATCATAAACTCCCATGTATAGACAGATGACTTGCCAGGGAAGGAGTATGCCTCAACACCCTTGAAGATATCAGTTTTTTTTTTTTTGCATCCCTACAGGAGAGATCCTTTTATACCTAGAAGCAACATGACTAGGGCACTCTTGGTGGTGAGGAAGCTCTTTAAGGTTCTGGAAGACCTTTTATGCCCACATTGCTATGCTATTATCTCCTGACCTAGTCTTTAAGCTTTACTAGCTATGCTTGAAACTATCAGTTCATTTTGTGCCAGTGTGGTTGGGCAAGGCTTTCAGATATATAGTCAAACATTTTTTGGATAGTTATTTTTATAAATAAGATTAACATTTAAATCAGCAAACTTTGAATAAAATAAATTACCCTCTGTAATTGTAATTGTATTCAATCAGTTGAAGGCCTTAATTATAAAAGACTGATCTCTCACACAAAAGAGAGAGAGAGAGAGAGAGAGAGAGAGAGAGAGAGAGAAATTAGCTTGTACGGGTGTGATGGACCTTGAACTCCACCTATTAACCTTGAACACTAAACTCCTCTAGGTTTATTGCAGGCTTATTGACTTATGTAAATCAATTTCTTAAATAAATTTTTCTCAGTCTACCAATAACTAAATGTGTGTGTTTGTGTGTTGGTGATGGAAATGTTGCACTGGTATGGAGGGAATTATGACTGAAACCAACTATAATCATGTTTGTAATCATGGTACTTAAATAAAGATACTATTTAAAAAAAAAGATGTGTGTGTCTCTATATATCTCCATTTATTCTATTGGTTCTATTGCTAGAGGAGCTTCTTTATCCACCCAGTTTACAGTTTATATAGCCTTTTGTTTCAAAGGCTCACTGCTTTGACTATTCTGAATTCTGAACTCCTAGACGTTCACTACTATGAATTCTTCACCTTTGCCGTTTTATGATCTAAGGAATTTCCTGGGTATATGTCAGAAGAGTTGAGGTATAGTACAGATCTTTGTTGTGGAGGATTTTATAAAATTGACAAGAAACTAAGAGATCTACAAATGAAAATCTATTTTTGTAGACCACACTTCATGGAATTAAAATTGTTTTGCATTATGAACATAATGAAATATAGCTCTCAGTGTAACAAAACAAATGTACTGAAAAAGATCAATATTATATGACAGTTACACTAATAGAAATATGAGGAGAATGTTCTAGGGTTATAGAAAAGCCGTTCTGAGGCTTAAGAAAGTATCCATCATCATTCCTAGGCATATGAAATAGGGTGGGTGATGTGGATAGGAAGAAGGTACATAAGTAGAGGTTGAATCCTAGACTCTATAACACTTCCATTAAGCACAAATCATCTCTTGGTGAGTGCTTGACTGTCTTTACTTCCCATAGGGAAATAGAAGCTCCTAGAGATTAAGTCCTTGACTCTAAGAGTTAAGTTAACACTCAACACTGAAAAGTGTTGGAACTGAAGTGTAAGTTCATCATCTGCTCCACTGGGCCACTTTAGAAGGTGAGAAAGAAATGATAGTAATGTAGTTCTAAATTTGGTGCATTCCAATACTATTTGTTTCTCTAAATATGAGAGTCTAAATTCAAAGTATTTTTGTGACTTCCTGTGAACTAACCAATTAAAGAAAATCAGGAATGTTCTACAGTGAAAAATTAAGTGGTATGCACTTCTCTTATGCTATAGTAAGCATTTCAACTACTACATGAGGGGCCCGAGGGATAGCATGGAGGTAAGGCGTTTGCCTTTCATGCAAAAGGTCATCGGTTCGAATCCCAGTGCCCCATATGGTCCCCTGTGCCTGCCAGGAGCAATTTCTGAGCATGGAGCCAGGAGTAACCCCTGAGCACTGCCGGGTGTGACCCAAAAACAAAAAAAAAAAAACAAAATCAACTACTGCATGATAGATAGATCTTCAGGTTCTAATTCTCTATTTTAATTGTAACAGATTGACTAGGTTGCTAATGATTTCTTAAACTATTCTTAAAATTGTGTTTACTGGGTACAAAGCACTTGCTATTATGTGAAGCTATAGCTAATGTCTTGTGTTTGGTCATACCCACTGCCATT
>PVKC010022302.1:0-17749 GCA_004027635.1 Crocidura indochinensis
GGAGGACATATTGAAATGTTTCCACTCTTGCACAAACTTTCTGATTGGCACTTATATTATGCAGAAATTCATAATCAATATGAAAAACAGCATTTAAGGGCATTAGCTCACAACTTTAAACATGAATACTCTGAACATGAGAATCCACGGAAAAGAAAACTCTGGGTTGAGAATCCCTTCATGGAAGATGCCCACTCTTATGCAAAATAAAATATGTGTTTTAAAATCACTACAGGCACTGTATTTCTAAACCCCACCCAACCTGATCTGAAGAATCAGGGTAGCAGGAAAGAAGAAATAAAGCCAGGAAAGGATGATCGTGGAGTCTATGGCCTTTTACCTTGTGAGAGAGAGAGAGAGAGAGAGAGAGAGAGAGAGAGAGAGAGAGAGAGAGACAAGTACATATTCAGTGGATTTTTACATATCTAAGGAAGAGGTTTAAGAAAGGATGACATTGGAAAAACACCTTTGTTTAGGGTTGATACTGGGTATCATCTTATACTCTTGGAGCCAGCTGCCGGGGCTGCACACAGGGTGCGCATTGACAGAGGCTAGGAGCAGAGTCCTGACTCCTTGAGCAGTTGACCGGAACACAGAAGAGGCATTTTTTTTTGGGGGGGGGGGTTGGGGCCACACCCGGTGACGCTCAGGGGTTATACTATGAGCTCAGAAATTGCGCCTAGCTTGGGGGACCTTATGGGATGCTGGGGGGTTGAACCTAGGTCTGTCCTAGGCTAGCACAGGCAAAGCAGGCACCTTACCTTTAGTGCCACCATGCCGGCCCCAGAAGAGCCAAATTAAAAGTGTAAAGAGCCACATGTGGCTCGCAAGCCGCAGGTTGCCGACCACCGGTGTGGTTTCATTGATTCATATTTCATATTCGACTGCTCTTGTTACTCATTTTCCTCTCGTTGAAGGATTTGCTCCCTACTAGGGATGCTCAGACTCAAGACGCATGCAGCAGGAACCAAGTGGGATGCTAAGGTCTTATTCAAGAAAAGCATGTGCCCTATCCACTATCCTAACTTTAATGATCTTGAATCACTTGAAAGAGGTACTATGTTTTGTTTAATTTTAATGATCACATTGATTTAATGTTAATTTTATTTTACTTGTTTTAGTCTGAGAGCTAAGAGATGTTTCTCAAATATCAGGAAAAGCTACAGCAATTCCCAAGCAAACAACCTTGCTAAAAACAACACCAACAAAATTAAAATGATTTATTTTTTAACTTTGGTACAAATTTATGACAAAATGTTCTTTTAACTGCTAAAACTGATATAAATGAGAAAACAAAAGTAGTGCCTAAGGTTACTTTTCTTGCTTAATTAGAAGTGCTAATTGTGAATAGGCAAAATAACTGCTACGATAATACCAGGGTGCACTTTTTCGTAGAGCACATATAAATGATGTTTGGAGCTCCAGATCCCACCAAAAAGTTATTATAAATGCTTTTGTGGTCAAATTTGAATGGGATTGCAGTAACTTGAATTTTTAGTTTTAGAACCTACTGTATGTAACTTTAGGGAGGATTCTATTTTCTCTTTTTCTTCTCAAATACTGTAGACACAGATTTGAAATGGAATATAAAGAAACCAGGGACCAGCGAGGTGGCACTAGAGGTAAGGTTGCCTTGCAAGAGCTAGCCAAGGAAGGACTGTGTTTCGATCCCCCGGCGTCTCTTATGGTCCCCCCCCAAGCCAGGGGCGATTTCTGAGCGCTTAGCCAGGAGTAACCTCTGAGCATCAAATGGGTGTGGCCCCCCAAAAAAACAGTAAAAATTTTAAAATGGCAAATATAGCACATTTAGTCACATTACATATAATAAAAGTAACCAGAATAGATAAGATAATAAGTAATCGCTTTCATAGGAAAAAAAAAGCAAGTTAATGCTTACCTCAAATTGGCCTCCTAGGTACATATTCAACTCAACTTTACTAGTTGTGTGTGATAAATTAACCATTCTTTGTTAATTCTTCTCTTTTCAAATGTACAATAGGTATTCTCTCTAAAATCTTCTAATCTAGTAATGATAAAATAAATGAATATAGATAACTCAAATGAATTAAATCTTGACAAAATCTGAATGTACAGAATTCATCAATTTCCTCCCCTGAACAGTAAAGTACTGAGAGGAAGAGATTATCTTATTTATCTTTATTTTTTGCATGAATGTCTTTTTCTTTTTTTTAATATTTTATTTTAACACCTTGATTACATACATAATTGTGTTTGGGTTTCAGTCATGTAAAAAGCACCACCCATCACCAGTGCAACGTTCCCATCACCATTGTCCCACCCACCCCCCACCTGTATATCTTATTTATCTTTGAATGATCCAGAGACATAATACATTAGGCATGATTATAGTAACAATAATAATAATAATAATGATGATGATGGACCAAAATATTTTGGTCATCCTCTTTTATTCTATCATATGTCATCCTCTTTTATTCTATATTACCTATTCCCTATCATAGTGGAATTGGTAGTTATCATTTACCTATTTATAGATTTAAAAAATGATGTTTTTATGAGGCTGGACAGATAGCATGGAGGTAAGGTGTTTGCCTTGCATGCAGAAGGGTGGTCATTCAAATTCTGGCATCCCATATAGTCCCCTGAGTCTTCCAGGAGTGATTTCTGAGAGTGGAGCTAGGAGTAACCCCTGAGTGCTTTTGGGTGTGACCCAAAAACTAAAAAATAAAAAAATAAAAATAAAAATGATGTTTTATTAGTTTGTGTGTGTGTGTGCATGTGTGTGTGTGTGTGTTTTGGTCAGCATGAGGTACTACTTAGGGCTTACTCCTGACTCTGCAATCAGGAATAACTCTTAACAAACTCACAGGATCATATAGCATGTCAGGGATTGAACCAGTTTGGCTATATGCGAAATAAGCACCCTACCTTCTGTAATATCCCTAATAAGCACTTTACTTACTGTACTATCACGAATTAGCGCATTACCTACTATACTATCCCTCCAACCCCAAAACATGATAATTAAGGATGATTACTTTCTTAATATAAATACTTAAATAATAAAGCTAAACATATATTCTTCCTTGTTATACTATTTTAAATAAACAAGAATTTGATAAAGCATCCACAGAATAAAGATACAAGTAAATTTTCAATTAAATGTCTATTGGAACAATAAGATAGTTTTGTAGATGTGTTTTATGATAATAGTGATTTCACATTCATTCTGACATTGGAAAATATGTTTGTCTTTTAACAGTGCTTCAGAGCAGTGTACTCCATAAGACAAAATAAAACGTGAGGCCCTAGTATCTGTTTCTTTAATTGGGCTTTTAAAATATATAACATTTGGATGAAATTATAATGATTTCATTAACCTATTTTGCCCTTTCTCAAATATGATGACTATAAATGTGATAGGAAATTAAAATTGCCCATTGCTGGAGAAAAGCAATCAAGTTAGATTGACCAATATGTTTCCATGCTTATCTGGCAACCCCCACACCCCCTAGATACTAAAGCTGAAAGTAGTGGATCATTATAAATATCTATGTATCTCTCTATGCAGAAATTAAATCAACTCAGGTGCAGAATTTCAATGAATCAATTTTACAGTTGAAAATCTCAAACCTTTATTTCAGAGGGATTTCCCATCTAATGGTAATGACAAAATAGTCTGGCTTATTTTGTTATACAGAAAAATGATAGATATAAACTCAATAATCTTCAACGGTAAGCCAAAATGTACTTTTAACTGCCAAATATTTTAGTCTGAAATGATTTTAAAACCTAGGGAATAAAAGAGACTATTAAGCTCTCAAGGTGTGTAGGTTCATTCACTAAACACTGTATAAACCAGCTGCTGCAGAACCAATGAGGACTTGCAAATTTAGTCATTTGCCATCTTTAAAAATGAAAGGGTGCTAGATATGCCGCCATATAGATAATACAGGGATACATAAATAATAATTGATGTGATAATGAAAGATAAATAAAATAGCAAAAGAAACAGGGAAGCCTCTCTCTATTTCTCGCTATCTCCTTTCTCCTGTCTCCCCCTCACAGAGACAAAAGATCATGACAGATGGCTCCAATGTAACCTGTGTTGAACAGAAATACCATTTTTTCAACAGCTTTAGACAAAGTTTTCAAGAAATCACATGTCACAAAAGAACAATGAAAATTTTACTTATTCAGCATCTGACATTTTTATTTATCCTAAAACCTACATTCTCAATATGTACTCATTTTTGCCTTTCTGCTTCTGTACTGCACAGTCATTTTTGCCTGTTTTAGAAAAATGGTCATGTTAAGGAATGATTTCTTAAAACAACTAAAACAAA
The DNA here is from genome assembly GCA_004027635.1 of Crocidura indochinensis. NCBI lineage: Eukaryota > Metazoa > Chordata > Mammalia > Eulipotyphla > Soricidae > Crocidura > Crocidura indochinensis. The sequence continues at coordinate 4,329 of PVKC010022302.1, forward strand.
TGTTAAATTGGAAAATAAAAGTTATGTTTTGTGTATGTTGTTGAAAGAATTTAGACTTGTTTGCAAATAGATACTCTTGATATGTGTGATTACGATTTAATTAAGATCCTGGGTCAGGGTCCAGAAGAATAGCACAGTGGTAGGGTGTCTGTCTTGATGTTGCTGAGCAGGACAAACCTGGATTCAATCCCGGCAACTCATATGGTCCCTGAGCCTGTCGGGAATGATTTCTGAGCACAGAGCCTGGAGTAATCCTTCAGTGCCACTCAGTGTAACTCCAAAACCAAAAATTAAAAAAAGATCCTGTGTCAGATTTCTTATTCATTTTTTTAAAGAATTGATGAAAAGAAATTTTTACTGTTTACTATTAAAAACAGCTGCACTCTGAATTGCTGTGCCTTTCTTGTCAAACCACAGATAAAACAGTGATATTGCAGTTTGGGGTAAAATATACTCTAAATTTTGATTTTTAAGCCAACAGTTTTTCCTTTCCTTTTGTATTCCTTGCACTTTTTCCCCACATAATTTTATTTGCACTATATTCTGAATCATAGCTTGTCATAAAAACTGGATTTTAAAGTCCTGTTTTTAGGCAGGGACTTAAGAATTGTCTTTGTTTTGTTTTGTTTTACTTTTGTGTGTAGCAGCATTCATAACAAGAATTACTGTGTTAAATACCAGGAATGAAAATATATATGTCTGGAAACTTAAGTAATAGTATAGAAGATAGGGTGATAACTTTTCATAGGAATGACCTATCCATTATAATTCCAGGTACACCAAATGGTCCTTTGAGCCTGGCAGAAGTGGTCTCTAAGTACATAGCTAGAAGTAAGCTCTGAACACTATGAGGTATGGTCCCAAAACTGTAAAAAAAAATATAGCACAAAATATATATGTTAATATTATAGATTAAAGAAGGTATTTTTCACAAAAGGCTTAATATTGATGGTAGAGATTAAAATTTATCAGAAAAACCAAATAAACATACCTGTCAGGAATGACTCGTGAGCCCAGAGCCAGCCTGAGTGCAGCCGGGTATGAACCAAAAACCGAAAAAAAAAAAAGAATAAAAATGTTGTTAGAAAAAGATCAAGAGAGGGGCCAGGCGGTGGCACTGGAGGTAAGGTGCCTGCCTTGCCTGCGCTAGCCTAGGACGGACCGCGGTTCGATCCCCCGGTTTCCCATACGGTTCCCAAGCCAGTAGTGACTTCTGAGTGCAAAGCCAGGAGTAATCTCTGAGCTTCACCGGGTGTGGCCCAAAAACAAAAACAAAAACAAAAAGATCAAGAGGCTCAGATATATTTCAATAAATCTATTATTGATTAATAACCCAACATTCCTATTAAGACCTGTATTGGAAATATGAGTGTTAGCCAGAATAAGTAAAAGTTGAAAGTGAAGTTTTAAACACTACACTATTATGGGTAACAATATGTGAGCAGATGTAGAGCTTTTGTTTCTCTTTCCTTTTCTTTTGAAGTTCAAGTAGTTTTTGAATCAAATGTGTGTTTACAATATTGCTTTTATCAAAACAGCTATCTTACAGAACTTGTTTTCAAATAATATCTTTCCCAAGGAATGCTTCTTAAAAGTCATATATCTTCATTCACAAACTAGCTGGTGGTCTTGCAAATTTGCCACCTGCTAAGACTTGCCCCACTAACCTTCCTCCTGTCACCTACTATAGGATCATACACTTCAGCCTCAAACTTTTGCACAATGTATTGCATTATACACTGAATTTAGCACTATCTTAGATCAATACAATAAATAAATATAAATAATTTAAATATAATATGTCATAAATATACATAATTGAGATGTGGAAAAAGAAGAGAATAGAATCAGATGGCCTTTCCTTTAGTTTTTAGTCTTTGTTTTATTTTCTTTAAAACAACTTAGTTGTGCTCGTTATTTGTAAGAGTGTGAAAAAATAAGCACTCACTTTAACAGATGATCAGAAAAAAAGAAGGGCTTTAGTAGTGTAATTTGGCAATATAAATAGCAATATAAATTAGAAGATTCTAAACTGTGCAAAATGCTAAAACAAACAGACTTCTAGTCAACTCAGAAAAATATTTATGTTCACATTAATTTCAGTATTCTTAACACAATTTTTCATAGTAGTGAAATGTTTTCAGTAATATTAGTACTCAACAAAAATGATAAAATTAATTATACACATGTAGAAATACCAACACACAAATGCTGTATAAATAGTCATTAAAATGGCACCACAGCAGTCTATTGAATAACTAAAAATGTTCATGATCTATGAGGTAAAATGGCACTTAATTATATGTAGTAAGATGCATATATAGGTAAATGCAATTACATATAATATACATATTGCTTGTGCAATTTAGACTTATCTATTAAATGAAGATTGGAGCAAGTCACATAAAATTATTGACTGATCTCTCAGAGGTACTCTAAATTTTATTTTTTTATGTCTTTTATTTGGTGCATACCCTGTGGTGCTCAGGGTTTATACCTGTCTAAGTGCCTGGTTATCATTCATTGTAGTGCTCAGGGGACCATGTTGAACCAGAGATCAAACAAGGGCCTCCTGCATACAAAAAATGTGCTTCAGCCCTTTGAGTTCTCTCCCTGCTCTCTTGCATATTCATATCTTCTCTAATTGCCACGGATAATATTTATAATATTAATATAATACTCTGTTACATTTTAGTACTGTATAAACAATTTTCATATTAATAATATAATTAAATGAATATATTCAATATTATTTCCCGTGTTAATTAATATTTGTATAAATAATATGTATGTAGAGTAGTTCCAATATTAAATTTTATGTTGATAAAATACATAAATCAAGAAAGATAGCAATAGAAAAGTATATTAAAGAAATTCTCAATTTAATATGGCTAAATAGCCATGATCTTTGCATAATACATTTGCCCTTTATGTGCTCCTGATAAGAAGAACTTGAATTGTTTAATCAGTTTTCTTTCTACACATTTCTTGTGAGCAGCAGTGTGAGAAAGCAATAAAGACCTGTTTGACTTGTCTATACAATAAGAAAGTTGGAAAGAACCAGAGCAACAGTACAGGGAATAGAGTGCTTGCCTTGCACACAGCCCACACTAGCTAAATCTCTGGCATCCTATACAGTCCCCCAAGCAGGTATGATTTCTGAGTACAGTAGTTACCCCCTAAGCCATGTTATGTATGACCCCCCAAAAAAACAATGTTTTAAAAAAGGATTGCAAATAATACACTTTTATTTTCTTACTTTTACTACCAATAACATAACATATTTTGAGTTGTAAATGATATTCTATTAGTGACTTGTTTTGTTTTTTTGTTTTGATTTTGGTTTTTGGGTCACACCTGGCAGCGCTCAGGGGTTACTCCTCAGAAATCGCTCCTGGCAGGCTCAGGAGACCATATGGGATGCCGGCATTCGAACCACCAACCTTCTGCAAGTAAGGCAAACGCTTTACTCCGGCCCCGTAAATGATATTCTAATAGTTTTTTCAATATTCCTTAATTATAATATTTTGATAGTTAATTCCACTTTCTGGCTGGTTCTCTTGATGATTCTGTCTTTTAGTACAATATTTTTCAATGTAGTAGTAATTAAGAAAAAAATTTTGTTTTATTTTCCAAATTTATTTTCCAGAACAATCATTATGTAAAATACAATAAGAATTACTCACTAAAAATAACCAAAACACTATAAACAGACATAGAAATACAAACATACATGTTGGATATCACATCTAAAAGGCAAAATTCCATTTCCATAGAACTCAATCACGAGAATAGATTATAGTAAGTTTTATAAACTGTTTATTGAAATAGTCACTGCTCTGCATTGGTTTTATTTATTTATTTATCCAGCTTTAACCAGAACAATATTTGAGAAAATAACTTTCTGACCACAGAATTGGGGGGTTGATTCTCCAACTCCAGAGTTACGGAATGTGAAGAAAAATCTCTGAGGAGGGCCCTATCCACCCTTTGTAAATAGCTGAGCTAGCTGGGGACAGAAAATAAAAAAAGAAAAGATTTATCACGAGTGTTTTTCCTTGGCAGACAAGCAATCTTAAAACTTGGCAGTTCACAACTAAACTGCTAACAAGCAAGTAAGTTTACAAGCAGAAACAACATTCTTGAGTTTCCCAAGCATATTTGGCTATATATCTAGGATAGAGAAATAACTTTTTTTTCTTGCTGCTCACTAGCTGCAGTATATGCTTTTCACCAGTTGGGATCGAGGCCATAACTTTCCACATTTGTTTCCCTAACTTTATTGAGTGACCGCAGCATTCTGAAAGCTACTGTTGCACTGAAGGGAGGAGGAAGTAGGTGATCTTTTTATGGTGAAACTCAACTACAGTCATGTTTGTAATCATAGTGCTTAAATAAAGATATTCTTTTATAAAAAAAAGGGGGGGAAAGGAAGCTGCTCAATACTATTGATCTTGAACCAATGTTTGCTGTTCATAACATTTCCAATATAAGATGCCATTTCCCCTGAGCACTCAAGACTATACACCCTTAACCACCATCTAGATGCTTTCAAACTTGTATAGAATTATGCTCCTTATTCACTATCTCAAACTCCTGATCATTGCACAGGGCTTCTTTAATGCAAGCCTCTGGCAGTCACCAAGCACCACATGAACAAGCAAATACAGTTAGGAGATAGAGGAATTGACTCACACAGATCCAGAAAAGAATTCCTAATACAAAACAGATATTCAGATTCCTTGAAATAAAGACTCCAATGCTATAAGCCTAATGATACCCATTAGGATACTCATAAAGGGATCAATCAATAGCAGAGAATTTCAACCAAGATAGAGAAATATTGCAAGCAACACTGGCAGATGGATCAAAACTGTCTCACAAGATTTGTCTTTCTAACCTCTTCTGGTGTTCACTTCTCTATGAGACCAGTTGTTATATAGATATGAAGAACATAAAAATAACTAAAAGAGAAAGGATAAAAAATTTGAAGATTTCCAATTTCTCAAATCACAAAATTGGGACTGGAATTGGAATTAGAACGGATAGCGCATTTTCCTTGGATAGAACGAATATGGGTTTTATAGCCAGTAGCCTGTATAGTCCCCAAGCATTACAAGAAGCAAAACCTGATTGAAGAGATAGGAGTGACCAGTGAGTATCACTCCAAAATCAAACAAATAATAAATTAAGAAATTATTCACTATTATAAGCCCAATATGACAAAATAAATAAAATTACCACACATCAAAAGAATGAGAACATAAAAGGCAAATTAAATATGAAATCCATTATCAGTCAAGAAGTTCACTGAAAACACAAGACTCCACTACGGGGCATGAATTGTGAACATGTGGACAGGTTCAAAGCTAAAGTGATATCCCAGGGTAACAGAGAATGAAAGAATAATGAGATTGGTTAAGACTGTTCCAGAGCGATGGTGCAGTGGTAGGGCATTTGCTTTGCATGTGGCCAACTCAGGGGGAACTGTGATTCGCTCTCCCAGTGTCCCACATGGTTCCTCAAGCCAGTATTGTTTTCTGAGTTCATAGCCAGGAGTAATCCCTGAGCATCATTTGGTGTGCCACCCCAAAATAAAGACAATATCATAATTAAAATTCCAACCTAAGGTATTATTATGCTTAATATATAAACATAATATATAAGTCAATATATAAGCTCAATTTTGCTACAGAACACAAGCCATTGGAAAGAAACTGAGGGCTTGTATGACCAAATATAGACAGATGTGACTACTCTAGTTTCTGACAAGGATTATGGCCATTTCTAGGACAATACCTACCCTAAATCACATATCTATGGTTCAGCCTAAAATGCCCACATAGTCCTTGGTTTCAGACATACAAATTCACAATTGTCTATTCTCTGTCCAAAAGTATCCCATCAAATTCCACCCAACCTCAGACTATAACCTTGTTATGACAATAACTATGAACCCACAACAATAGGTTTCAATGCTCACAGTCCAACTATGACAAGCTTAGTATTTAACTCTGTCACATCAGATTAAGAATGTCCTTCCCCAACAAATTCACATTGATATCTAACTTAAAAAGGCATGTGTTAACATGCATATGTTAACATGATATGATGCAATGTTAACATGACATACACTTAGGTGCCTGGGCAATTTTAGGGCAGGCTCATAGTAAAAGGACAATAGAGTCCTATGGTATCAATAATTATTCTATATGTTAGTGAATTGAACTCCCACATAAAAAGGCAATTCAGGTAGATGAATCAGATAGCAGAATCCAACTTTCTGATGCTTACAATTTAAATTATCATGATAAAAGTCTCAAAATAAAATCTGAGAAACAATCATATAGGCTGAAATCAAGTGAGTGAAAGTAAAGAAAGAAAAAAAGAAGAAAGAAGGAAGCAAGGAAGGAAGGAAAAGAAAGAAGAAAGAAGAAAAAAGAAGAAACTTTTAGAACTCTCAGACTAAGTATTACTCAAATTAAAAAAGAGAATAATAAATAGGGATGAACATTGCATTCCTGCCAAAAGATCAAAAATCAAGAAGACTTTACACTTACTAACATATAGGGATTAAACAGAGACAGCAAAATTCAAAAAGTAATGGTTAATAATGGTAAGGAAATATTTTGAGGATGAGATAGTAATGAAATAGTATAATTATAAATCATGTCAATTTTTAGACCAGAAGAAGGCCATGAATGTAAAAAGAAAATATAAAAAGAAAATCAGTTAAAAACTAAATGACATCAGGTTAAACAAATAAATCAAAAAATCATTTCTGTAAATGAATGAAAATCAAGGAACTGATTATCAAAACGTATGGAAAACAGATATGGCATCTATAAGAGGGAAGATCTTAGCAACAAAGCTTTACAAATTAAAAAGAAAACAAAAAAAACAAACAAAAAAACAAAAAAACGATAAAAAACAAAAAACAAAAAAAAACAGTAACCTACCAACATCATTTGAGAAATTAGCAAAAGTCAAACAAATTCCAAAGTAAGAAAAGAGAAACGAATAATAAAATCCACTGTAGAAATCAAAGATACAGAAATAAAGAAAACTACATAACAGTACAATAAAACCAGGATCTGCCTTTTCAAAAAAATAAATGAGATTGAGAAGCCGACTTGACTAGCCATGTGAGAAAATAAGTCAGACCAGATCTTTTTTTTTTTTTTGGTTTTTGGGTCACACCCAGTGATGCTCAGGGGTTGTTCCTGGCTATGCACTCAGAAGTCGCTTCTGGTTTGGGGGACCATATAGGAAACTGGGGGATCGAACCACAGTCCATCCTAGGCTAGTGCAGGCAAGGCAGGCACCTTACCTCCAGCGCCACCGCCGGGCCCCCAGACCAGATCTTATTAGGTAGTGCAGGCAAGGCAGGCACCTTACCTCCAGCGCCACCGCCCGGCCCCCAGACCAGATCTTATTAGGTAAGACATAACATATTTTGTACAGACTGACTCATGATTAATCCCTAGCACTTTGCTAAACTGTAGTAATTAATTAATGTGAGGGGAAAAATAAATGCTGATAATATCATTAATTTGTGATACGTACAGAAAAAAACAAGGGAATAAAAAGTATGCAATTATAAATCCCTTGCAATTTGATTACAGATCTGGAATTATCACTACAATGTATTCCTAGTATATCCCCAATATTTTACGTATTCTTTCTGATGGTTTGGATTTGAAATTCTTCTAGAAAAAATAAATGGAGTAGCAGTTTGTGAGTATCTCCTCCACCAACTTCCTGTTTACCCCACCTGAATAATCTCATAAACCTATGCCTGGAATGGGCCAGTAGAGAAGTTGACCTGGGGGAATAGAGGGTATAAAATAGAGGGAGCCAGAGAGAGGAAGAGGCTCAGAGATTATTAAACAGTAATTGCCAGGAGGCTGAAATGCAGCAAGGAAGTATGGAGAGCAGCAGAAAAGGAGACAGAGAGAGTTGGGGAGGAAAGAGATGAGAGAAAAGACATGGTTTAAGAGCAGCAGAGAGAATAACAGGCAGATAGCCAGAGAAGGAGCAGCATAGAGAGGCTGCTTGAAAAGTTTAGCACAGAAGCCACCCAACACCGGACTTTACATTATATTTTATATTACAACAACACTAATTATTACTTGAACTTCTATAATGACATTTTTTATTTTTTTCCTGAAAATGTTTATTTTATTTAAGAATAACATTTTCCTTGATACATTTTAACAATACATTTAACATTCTAACAATATTATGTGACCCTTTGTGCTGTAAAGGTTTATGGTGTTGTGCTTTTCTCATTTTGACAGAATTATTTAAAACTATAGTGTTTACTTTGCTAAGACTTCATGAGAAAAATGAAAATTTGTATTCCTCTTAAAAATTAATCATTGTTCATTAACATAAATATATGAATAGAGTAATCGAAGAAGTTGAACATCAGTTTGTCTGGTGGCAATAATAATAGAAGGAATCATGTTGTAGAATACAATCTGAAAGAACTCCCTTTGTGTACCAGGATATTGCTTATGAGTATAACCACTTGATGAAAATTGAGTTATTTTCTTAATTATGTATTAACTATTATATATATGATAAGCTATCTTTAAAATCAACTTGAAAGGGTTTAGAGAAATAATATAGAGAACAGAGTGTTTGCCTTCCACACAGCCAAACCAGCTTCCACTCTAGCACTAGAAGTGGTTTTACACTAGCAATGATCACTGAACTCAGAGTCAAGAGTAAAGATACTATTGAGCACATCTGGGTATAAGCAAATGTGTACATAACCACAAAACAAAACAAAATTAATTTTGTGAAGTGCATAAAAAATAAAAGAGGCAGAGGTCTCATATTCTTAGGGGAATATGGAATTGTAAATGTTAAAGTTGATAGATATGAGAGAGAACAACCAACAACTAGCTAATTTGTCACTAACAACTTGTTACGGGAATATAGATAAGTTTGATCAAAACTCACAATTTAACCTGCAAAATTATGATTAAATTGACTGCCTTTCCAGTCTAGAGGGTTGCTATAATGTCACAGAATATGTGAAGGAATATACCAAAAATTCACTAATATATATCCTCAAATGCATGGGCATGTTTCTTCATGTGTGCAACTGTATCATGACTGTCACTTTTAGAATGTTTCAGACTATTAAGCACTTTATAGAAGGTGCATATATGCTCTTTTGACTCTTCATCATCTGCTTCTCTTGAATACTACATTATAAGTATTTTAACTAGAAGTTTGGTTCACTCCAAAAAAGACCTCTACACTTTGACCCAGTTCCACTTCTTCTCTTAGATCTTTAAAATCCTTTCTTTAATATCTTCATCTTCGAGATCATCAATTTCTATTTTATACATATAGATATCCTTTGATATTTCTAAAGGTGATACTTTCCGAGTTTTTCTTTTTAAGTTCAGGCTTTATACTCTACACTGTCATCTACTTCACCATATCCTTTTCATAATTTGCCCTTTTCTTCCTTCAAAAATGTTTTATCTTCAGTAAAACACTCCTGTTCCCTCCTTCTTTTTTTTTTTTTTCACAAAGCTGGTGGAATTTGAAGTTTGTTCCCCACAGCATTGTTACAACTCACTTTGAAACACAGAAACACAATAGTAAATTGTATCCTATCCTTTTGACAAGTTGGGACTCTCTTTTATGTTACCCTCTGTGTTTCCAGTGGAAACTGAAATGACCCTGATCAGAAGCATAACATACCTGAAGGGGGCCACAATAGAACAAAGGTACAAAAATAAACTGTTTACTAAGACTTGCCCTAGTTTTCTAATAGTGATTTTGTAGTCAGTTTCTTCATTTACTTTTCTTTTTCATGTCTTTATTTTATTTTCCGTCACCTTCCTTTCTATAAAAATGCCGGCCAATAATTTTATTGAGCTGTCCCCCTGTTATTAAATTTTATAAAGCCACATTTACATCTACTACCACATTTGTGTTTTGCAATTGTGGTCAGTTTAAGTGTGTTCTTTAAAAATTTTTTGATCATTTTAAGTGTGTTAATTGTGAAGAGCACAATTTTTCTCTAATTTCCTCTGTAACTCAGAGAATACATGGAATAAACTTCATTTCAGGCTGCGTGTTATGTCCATTTTATTTGTATATTTTACTTTGCTACAAGTGCCCAGTAATCTCCTTATAAAATAATCTTCAATCCATACACAAAGAAACATTAGAAAATTTTATGTCATTTATCTGGCACCTTGAATTACACATTTCACACACATTGTCCGACTTCTGCGTATGGGCTCCTGATGGCTTTGCAGGGAAATGTCTTCACATACTTCAGCATGTTCAGACAGATGGTCTGAAAAAGAAACTGTTTGTGTTGTTGTTGTTTTCCTGATCAAACATTTGTTTCATTGAAATAGAATTAATGTTCTTCCCACTTTCCTCTTCAAGCATGATGTCTCTTCAGATTCCTGAACCCAACAGCTTTTTTACCTCCTACCATGATCCATATTGCACATCTTAAGCTCCATTTAAAAAAAATGAGTGAGTTTTGCTTTGTTTTAAGGGTTTCTCCATCACATCTTTCAATACTTGAAAAGTTACCAACTCTAGATTCCACTTGTGATGACAATTTACAAATAGTGTAGTAAACAATAACTAAGTTGTGCTTACTTTGGCCCATACATATTTTGTCCTGTGAACTCCTCATTTCTTAAATTGTCTTCTTTTTCCAGAAAAATCACTTTCTTTTAAAAGCTCTGATACCATTTTCTTATTTCTGCTATTTCTTTAACAAAGATAATGCCTAGTTCTTTCTTTTTCTTTCTTTCTTTTTTCTTTCTTTCTCTCTTTTTCTTTACTCTCTTTCCTTATTTTTTTTCTTTCTTCCTTTCTTTTTCCTTCCTTTTTTCTCTTTCTTTTTTCTTTCTCTCTTTCTCTATCCCTCCCTCCCTCCACCCTTCCCTCCCTCCCTCCCTTCCTCCCTTCCTTCCTTCCTTCCTTCCTTCCTTCCTTCCTTCCTTCCTTCCTTCCTTCCTTCCTTCCTCCCTTCCTTCCTTTCTTCCTTCCTTTTTTCCCACTTCTTTCAATTTCGGGCCACACTGAAAGTATTCAGTGCTCTGAGGCTAACTCTGTGCTCTAGGATCACTTCTTATGGGCTCAGGGGGGACATACGTGATTCAGAGGATTCAATAATGTTAGGTTCAAGTAAAGCAAACACCCTACATGATGTAATATGACCCAGACTGGATTACTCCCATCTTTAAAAAATTCAATAATCACCATTGTTAGTTCCTACTTAACCTACTTTACTCCCCACCTATTTCTTGTTTTCAGATAGAACCTTAGTATTTATTCTGTGGAAAGCCTTTATTCTTGTCTGACTTTATCTTCCTTTTCTTATCATACTGGCTATCTTTACAGACCTGTTATTTCGGTATAGATTTCTCCTTCCAAATTCTTATCCTATTTTGTTGAGTCTATATACTCCTTTAAACATTTCTGCTTCTATTTTTCTCTTTAAGGGGTATTGGCTTGATTCCTTCCCTGGTGATTGTTCTTCATTAAATTTTAAAATATTAGTCACCGCTTTGTGACACCTAAAAATGTGAGGAGGGATTCTTTACCTTTCATCATCCTTTTTATACTTTTTAATTCTTCTCATAGTGAAATTCTCAACCTCCCACACCTGTAACACAGCTTTCAGCTCTAAGGTAATAATTTTAGCTATTAACACACCAGAATTTTAAAAAGTGAACATATTTCACACTGCATCATAAAACCTCTATATTTAAACTTCAAATAAAATATAATAAAAAATACCAAGCCATCTGACTTGGAAAATTTGACCTTTTTTCAGAGATGTAGGGCAAATGTTCACAAATCTAAGCATATGAATCTATAGTATCACATTTCAATCTGTGATTATTGAATTATTTTTACTTTTTGTTTGATAAAATATGTCATTAGGAAAATCTCAGAAGTCAGAATCAATTAACTTTATATTTCTTTCATTTTTGTAGAAGTGGTTAAATTAATCATTTCTGACCAGTATTTGTATTGTTTGTTTTTCCATTTTGTTTTTGATACTACTTAGGGCTTATAACTCTGTACTCAGAAATCAATTATGGTTTGTTTGGGAAACCATATAGGGAACTGGGGTTTGAATTCTGTTAACCACCTGCAAAGCAAGTCTTCCACCCACTCTGTTATTAATCCAGCCTCTGTATTGCTTCTTTTTGTCATACAAAAATATATGTTTCATATCTGTATTTAAGAAGGCATTTAAATTTTTATAACCTCATGTTTCAACTCTCAGTTTTTAAAGATAATGTATATATTAGCAATACATTATTGTTAAGTATCTGATATTCAGCAATTGGTTATTATGATAGCAAGCATCGTAATTCTACCTTTTTAGTTTATTTATTGTATCTCTTTCTTGAGAGTGCTAAATTCATCTTCTTGTTTTATTCATTTTTTAAAATCATTGGCTAAAAGTTATTGTATTTATAAACTTTGGGGGGAGTGCATTCCTGGTCATACTCAGGGGTTATGCTTGGCCCTCTGCCCTAATAAATTATTCCTGGTGAACTCAGGGTTAACCTTAAAGTTGCCAGGCACCAAATTTTCAGTTGCCAGCTGTAAGGCAAATGCCCAATCCACTGCCTTCGTGCTCTAATACTTCCTCCTAAAAACATTTTTTATTTTTCATAATGTTATATAAAAGTCACTTTGATTTAAAATATTGATTTTTCTCTTATATTTCTTACTTCATTCATACATTATTCACTTACATAGCATGCCCTGCTCAGGCATAATATCCACTTTAAAAGACAACTGCATATATTCACATGTACAAATCTAGCCCTTAATTTCATTCCCAATGCATTTCATTTTAAAGTTTGAACTTGTAGTTACACAGCTGCTTTGTTTTAGGTTTTGCTTGTAAATTCCAATTTCCATGTTTTTTTTCTATTTGAGCGTCAATAAAAGAAACAAAAAAATACATACAAAAGGTCCAAGTGTGTACTTGACTTAAATGTTTTATTTTTTTCAAAGTAGGAAAAGAAATCCCAAACAATGAAAAGAGTTAAAATTACATGGTATTGTTCTATCTCTCCTGTTTTTCTTTGAACTCCCGCATTCATCTATCATTCTCACTGTCTACCTTTGAATTCCTTTTCCCAAACCCTACATTGATGGTTGCTTTGTTTTAGGATCACATTTATTTATAACGGTGGTCGGCAACCTGCGGCTCGCGAGCCACATGTGGCTCTTTGCACTTTTAATTTGGCTCTTCTGGGGCCGGCATGGTGGCGCTAAAGGTAAGGTGCCTGCTTTGCCTGCGCTAGCCTAGGATGGACCTAGGTTCGATCCCCCAACGTACCATATGGTCCCCCAAGCTAGGCGCAAATTCTGAGCTCATAGCGTAACCCCTGAGCATC
>PVKC010022303.1:6743-17828 GCA_004027635.1 Crocidura indochinensis
AAAAAACAAAAAAAAAAAAAAAAAAGTCTGGATAAAAGATTAAAATATCAGAGGCTCAGCAGAGTTCGGTAGCTAAAAGTACCAACCTTGCAAGTATGATGCCATGAGTTTGATCCCTGTTGCCCATCACATATGCCTAGCATGGTCCAGCCAACTCTGATGTTTGGGACTCCCACGGCTACAACAGAAGGCAATATCTCTAGTGCACAGCTATGTGTATGACAGCACCACAATAAAAGGAGAGAAAAAGAATAGAATTGAATAATTCAAAGAAGGAAAGGCCAAAAGTTAAAGATTATATCTCAAAAAATGCAAGATTCTGGAGACATAGTATAGCCAGTAAGGCACTTGCCTTGCATGAGCTCAGCTCCTGTTCGACACCCAGTATGGTCCCCCAGGCTTTGCCAAGAATAAGCTATGGACATTGCCAGGGGTGACCCTAAAGTAGCCAAAAGAAGGGGCCGGAGAGATAGCATGGAGGTGGTATATTTGCCTTGCATGCTGAAGACTGGTGGTTCGAATCCCGGCATCCCACGTGATCCCCCAAGCCTGCTAGGAGCGACTTCTGAGTGTAGAGCCAGGAGTAATACCTGAGCGCTGCTGGGTGTGATCCAAAAACAAAAGCAAAAATAATAAAAAAAACAACAGCAACAACAACAAAAAGACAAAAGAAGAAGAGGAGGAGGAGGAAGAGGAAAGAGAGAGTCTGAGTACTGAGCTCAGGCCAGAGAGCACTGGGAAAGTTGGTCTGAGTAAACATGGCTGTTGGAACAAAAAAAAAGGGTGGGGGGGCATTTTTTTTTCAGCATTTTTTTCAACTTCCCTAAGATTGTTCTCAGTTAGTTGTGGACCTAGTGAGAAGTAGAGGAAGTTAGAAAGAAACCGGGTGCTTTCCAATTTCTCCTCTTGGAGCTGTTAGGTGCTGCATCTATTTATTGTTCTGCCCCTGCAAGACCATCCCTTATCCCTGGGTCCAGCTACTGCCGTGAGATTCTGACTCAGGATTCTAGGAAACACATCTTCCTTCTAGCATTAAGGGATAAGATTCTTTATCACTCCTTTTCCCTTGTCTCACTGGCTTTAGCTTGTGTCTCATCTTCTGTCTCCCTTAGCAGATCCAGTAGCACCAATTATTTCCTCTGAATTTTCACCTTTACAATCCCAGATGCTGACTTAGCTCCTGAGACTTTGCTGCCAGAGGGCATTTTTTTCCTGCCTTTGGAGCCTGCTCAGTTTGGAATGAATGTGTCTCTAAGTGGCAATAACTCTGTAAGGGAGCTGAGAGGTATATGCCTGTTCCTTTCCCATCTGTGGGGCAGAGGTGAACCTTGAGGTACATCCTATACTGGCTTCAAAGATACTTATACAAGAGTTGGCTCTAGTAATACCAGGGCACACACATATATATGCATATACATATTTACACATATATAGAGATATAGATATAGATAAATACACATATTTACTCTAGCCCTAGGAAATCCCTAGTAATGCACACCTTCGAAAATAGAATCAGAATCCTCTAAGACTTTGCTTCCAGGATGTATTAGGAACTTGACACCAATAGCACAAGAAATGAAAAAAAAAATAAACAAGTGAGATTCCATCCATGGAAATGGAATCTGCACCACCAAAGGAACTAGGCGCTAAAAGAAGGACCTCCTGCTGAATGTGACAGAAGAGTGACACATAATACATCTGACAAAAGGCTAATAGCCAAGAGAGAGAAATCGTAAAACTCAATAACTTAAACAACATCACTGTTAAAAATATAAAAGGGAAATTGAACAGATAATATAAAGATGGCCAATAGGTACATTAAAAGTTTTTTATCATGATTATCAGGGATATACAAATAAAAACAAACAAACAAACAAACAAAACAATAATGAACTATTGCCTCAAATGAGTGAGAATGGCATATATTAAAAAGGTAAAAGAAATGCAGATATAGTATATCTGCATTCAGCCAGCTCCATAGACTCACTCTTTTCTTGAAATAGATGTAAATAAAACAAGCTGTGAAAAATTATGGGGTACACTGGCCATGTAGCTGAAAGCTGGCAGTCTCAAGAGAAGACAGACCAAGTTCAGGCTTGCTGAAGCAACTCCTACTGCACCCATCACACACAATTGCCACTTAACCAAAGGCCCTGCTTCACCACTCCTCTATGGTTCTCTGTAGAGACCTCAATCTGACCAAAACTTTAGGTATGCTGGTATTTGCCCTATATCACTAGAACCTCTTTTGGAGTGAGTGTGGGCACTCCCACCACCACCTTTTGGTACCTGCAGAAGCACTGGCAACCAAAAATACACCCCTACAAAAGCTACAGTATCAGCAATAGTGCTTGGAATTCCTGAACGACTTTTTTGTTTAAACATTTTTGTTTAATACTGCCATCCCTTTAGGAACACACCAATCTAGACACCAATCATGTATCTGAAACCACCTACTTTTCAGAAACAAGAGAAGTAATAGAGTTATCAACAAGCAACAAGAACTTGCTAAATTTCCTAACAATGACTTAATGATCTCAATCGAGATACAATAATCTTCATAAATTTACTGGTTGCTGTGCTTCTTATTCTTTTCTTCCTCTTCTCCTCTTTCTATATTATTTAAACAAGTTTGCTTCTACTCACCTGAAAACAAATGTATTGCAATCAACTATGTCAACATGTGATACATGCTCCTTTAATAAAGTAAATTAATTTAAAAAATATTGACTATTTGATCTGAAGCTTAGATCATTTTGGTCGGTTGATCTTGTTAGTCAAGCCAAAATCGTTCTCATTTTATGTCATTATTTTAAATGGACAAAGAAATAAATTTGTTTTAAAAAGTGATACTTCCACAATGCTATGTTCATTGTAGTGTCATTTACAATAGCAAAGGTCTTTAAACTACCCAGGGGCCCAATGACAGACAAGTGATAAAGAAGTTGTGGCACATACACAATGAAATGTGTAAAAGAAAAAGATAAAAGAAAAGATGAAACCTTGCCTCTACAACCTGGATAGAAAAAGATGAAACCTTGTTACAACACTGACAGAACTGGAGGCTGTCATGCTGAACAAAGTTTGTCAATTTTGACAGGAAAATCAAGCACCAGATACAGTATTTCAGAGGTGGGATCTAAAGAAACGAAGTGCCGCCATAGACCATATCTTGTGTACCCAAACTCTCAGATTCTGATGACAGAATGGAGGCCACCAAGGCTGGGAGCAGAGACTGGACTGAAGATTTTATAGGGCTGGGGATGTGGCTCAGCAGTGGAGAGCTTGCCTTTTATATATGAGACTCTAGATTTGATACCTGGCCTGTGTATACACACACACACACACACACACACACACACACACTCACAGACACACACACACATACACACATTCACATACACACACACACAAATAAACAAACAAAAAAGAATCCTTATAGATCTTGATAGACAGGTGTTGAGCACATTAGGTAGTAGTCATGGTGTGTAAAATCATACTTCTAAAATATGATTTATACTCTTGTAAATCAATGATACCTCAATTAAAAAATTAAAATAATATACCCTTTTATCAGCTTGCTTCCTTTACCTGCTCCTTCTCACTTCCTGCTTATATTTTCTGATGTAATCTCCTGGGGATAAAATGACTTGAACTCCAATTCCTATCTCTGAATTCCCTAGGAATCCAAACTGAGAGGCCTGGGAATAACCTTTTTCCCATGTTATCCTCGCTGTTTTAAGAACTTGCATTCTTTTGGTATCCACATAGAAATCACACAATACAGTCACACTCTAACCTACCTTCAGTCACAGTCACCTGTTCATCCATCCTTCAAGCTACTAACCCTCATGGTCACTGGGAAGAGAGGCCAGGGACAAATGAAGTAAATAACACCATATGAAGAGTTTCCATAATTGGGAGACTCCTTGTCTCCTTTCCCCTGGTCACTTCTCTTCCAGGTGGTGGGAAGATGCTGGAATCCTGCCTGTTCTGAGAATCTTTGAGAAGCTATTTCTAGATAAGTCACTTTTCTAGAAGGTAAGTGTTGGCATTGCTCTGAGGCATCTCTCAGATGGAGGCATCAGGTTTAGTTTTCTGACATAAGGCAGCACCAGCTCATGCAGGAAGCTGCATAAAACCTTTTGGTGGGTCTTCTCAGTGTTGGCTTTATCTGGTAGGAGGATAAGCTCAGCTCATGGCATCTGACAAACTGTGGGAGAATTGATATTGTCACATTTCAAAGTAAGCATTAAGTCCTGTGATGAGAAAATAATAATAAAAAAAAAAACAATAGCTCAATGGTGGTGACTTTCATCTCTGTTGACCTAACAGCCTTGTACTACAGAACAGGACTCTTGTAGAAGCACTGAATACTGGCCTGTCAGAGTGAAAGGGTACAGCTGCCCCCTGTGAAGGAGGCCATGGCATGAACTTAACATGGATTTCAACCAGGCCGAGTGTCCTTAATAACAGGAAAAGGAGAAGTCAAGACCTGGTCATAGAATCTAGTATGTCAAAGAATTGGAAAGAGGTTTACAACAGTCAGCTCTGGCTCCAGGAGCATCCAGTGAGAAGTGCAGGCTGGGAGAGGCTCAGGGAGGAGTGAGAGCCCCAGCCCCCAGAGGTAATTGCTGGCAAAAGATAGAAAAAAATAACATGATATATATGCCTCTCTCCTTTCCCCCATGAAGATAACAGAAGTGCACTATCTGTTGTTTGTGTAGTAAAGCCACCAGGAAGAAGGTCAGAGAGCATCTGTTTTGAGAAACCTCAGCTTGAACACATGACAGGCCCAAGGCCCAGATTTGCTAGCTCCACTCCCCACCCTTTGTCCTGTCTGCCGGCTGCTGGCCTGTCCTGAGATTTTTTTTCCTGGATCCGGGTCTTGCAGGCCTCTCACATGTTCAAGCTGAGGTTTCTCAGAAGCGATGCTCTCTGCTCTTATTCCTAATGGCTTTACTGAACAAATAGCAGATAGTGCATCTCTGTTATCTTCATGGAGGAAAGGAGAGAGGCATGCACATCATGTTATTTTTCTCTATAATCCTAGGAATATAGTTCCTCTAGAGCTGGCAGTGTGCCCAGCTTAGACATCCATGAAGGGACCCTCACATTAAGAGGCACTCGGTCCCTACCATCATTCCTCCTCCTTATCCAGGAGGACTTATTTGGCCACTGCTTTCTTCACCCATCCAGGGGTGATGTAAATACTCTGGACAGAGTGAAGTCAGTGAAGTCTCCCATGGCACCAGTTCATTCTGAACCTCTCAGAGAAGCCTGCTTGCCTCTAAGAGAATCACAAGCTTCATTAGACGGTGCCAACAAAGCCACCTGCCAGCTAGACTGAAATATCTGAGCCTCTAAGCTTAAATGTGGTCTCTAAATCCCCTCTCTCTCTGTCTCTCTCTCTCTCTCTTTGGAAACAAGGACAGGTGCAAAGCAAGGTCCCCTTACCAAGCTCCTCTGACTGCCTTTGATATTCAATTTCACCTTCTACAAGGGTGGTTGTCAGAGGGAGGTAGGCACCTGGCTCACAGCTCCTGTGTTTCACCAGTTCATTTGTCCAACCACTAGAGGTAAGTGTGTGAGCTCTGCAGCCATTTGCTCAGAGCTTGTGTAATGAGCTCACTGCTGTTCACCTAGCAGGGCCTTCATCCCTGTTTAATACTGCAAACAAGGGGTGGGAGAGATCATTGAGAGGTTAGGGCACATGTCTTATATTGGTTCAATTGGTTTCCATCGCCAGCACCACCTGTCATTCTGACTATGACAGGGTACAGTCCTGAAGGTTCTAGCACTGCTGGTGTGATTCTAAAAGCCCCTGAATACTATTGGGGAGGTCCTGGTGGCCCCTGACACAACATCCACCAGCCCCTGATGGTCTGCTTGGTAAGTACAGTGAGGTGTGGCCCCTGCATCACCTGAACACTGCTAGGAGCCTCCCTAACAAACAAAGTTGCAAATAAACTGCCAGCAGGTTTGCACCTCTCATAGTTGAAAAAAAGCAGGTGTTGAGTTTAAGAATAGGAAATTGAACAAACATTTTTTTTGCCACATCTTAGAGATCTTCTCAACCTGTACCCCAGAATTCATCAGTAGGAAGAACCGTTTTTAAGATTATTTTCTTTTATTGTAAAATATGAGGAGTAATTGAATCTTCTTCCAAAGATTTTATAAGGATCATGATGCTAATTATTTGTATTACGCTGCTATTTCTTCAGTGAAGCTTATTTCCTTTGGGAGTCTGTGAGCAGAGGGGAGCAGTCTCCCTTCCCCAGTGACAGAGGAAGGGCCTTCATGCAAATATGGCTACCCTGGAAACCCAGAGTTATGGCACGAAAACGGTGTTATGACCAAGTGAGGGGAGGGTGCCGGTTAATCTAGTTAATTTAGAGATTTTAATTCAAATCTCTCTGAAAAGGGATCCAGTCAAAACAGGTAGTGGGATGTCTAGAGTTTGGAAACTAATTCATAAAAGGAAGCCCCCAAAGGAAACTCTTTCTTTGACCTCATATGCATGTGGGAGATTGGGACAGCTTCTCTGTCCCCCCCCTCATGTCCAGATAGATGGCAGGACAGCAGAGGTTCCCACCCATGCCATGGTGTTGGGAGAAATTCAAAAACCAAGGTAATTGGGAGCCAATGAGGAATATCCCTAGAGAGGCTCATGGACAGGCTATGCAAGCCCTGGCAAGGACACACAGGTCAGTGACAAGATCAGGACATCATGATCTATGTTACTATGTTAGACATTGAAGAACAGGACATTCATTGCACATTGGGGGGGGCAGATAGAGAGAGAGACAGACAGACAGACCTACAGACAGACAGATGCATCACTACATCATTATTGGGAGCCCCCTACTTACAATGTTAGATAAACTAACTTCATAAGGATCTAGAATTTGTGTGCAAACCTATGATATAATATTCAAGAACTTGAGCTCAGGAATAAACCCTCATTTGTAGTAATAATGTCACTGTCTTCTCTGTCTTTCACAGAGACCCAGCAAGTATAATCTGTCTGTATACCCTGTCGGCAAAGCCAGAAGTGTGTATGGTTTTCTAACTTTTCTTCCTTCAACACCCTGGCTAACACTGTCAATTCCTGGAGAAGACTCCTTGGGGCAGCCCTATTTTATGTTTCATGGGCACGTCCATTTGGTTTTAGGTCAAGACAATTATGTTTACATTCCAGGCTAGGGAGATTATTTGTACTGTAAAGGAAATCATCTCAGTGACTTGTCTATACTCTGTGGAGCCCAGTACTCATGTTTGCCTCTGAATGTCATCTCATCTGAGAAGCTCAAGAAGCAAGTGACCAGTCAGGATAACTTGAACATTGAGGCTTCACTTTCTCTTTTTTGGAGGGGGGGTTTGGGCCACACCCGGTGACACTCAGGGGTTACTCCTGGCTATTCGCTCAGAAGTCGCTCCTGGCAGGCACGGGGGACCATATGGGACGCCGGGGATCGAACCGCAGTCCATCCTAGGCTAGTGCTGGCAAGGCAGACACCTTACCTCTAGCGCCACCATGCCGGCCCCGAGGTTTCACTTTCAAGAAAGATTTTTTTCTGAAGTATGCCTTAGTCTTGTGTTCTAGTCTTTTAAAATCAAGGGTTACTGCAAAGAGTATAAGAACATTAATTTGAAGGGAAATGTGCACCTTATATTCATTGCAGTCTATTTACTGCAGTTGAAAACAACCTAAGTGCTCGAATAAGGACTATGTATATACATGCAGTGGAAGCTCTATATAAAATATAAAGAATCTCCCTATAATATATGTAAATTCTCTCTGTCAACTCAGCTTATAAAAGGATAAATCCTACCATGTTCAGCAACATGAACAGAACTTTGGAGTACTATACTTAGAGAAATAAGTCTGATGAAGACAGACAAATAATGCAGAAATTTCCACTAATATGTGGAATGCAATTGAAAAAAATTAAAGGAAACTAAAGAAATTTTTAGACTTTAAAATCAAATTAGTGGTTATCAATAAGGACAGAGAAGTATGGGAGAGTAAGTTGGATGAAAAGTGTCAATGATATGCTAATGAGTGGGAAAGGATTTGTATGAGAATTTAATACAAATAGTGATTTATGATGGTTTTCATCTGAAAGTTATATTATAATGAATGTTATTTTAATTAAACAATAACAAAAGGGAGGAATATAAAGAATTTTTACCTCAACAAAATTAAGTATGAATTATGAATAATTATGAATTAATTATGAAGAGTTGGAAAATATGAATAAATCAAATAATAGAATGTTATCAATTAATCCCCTTTCTTTCCAGAAAAAGTAAGGCTTAGAATAGTAATTTATTTTTAAAATTATAAATTACTTTATTTAAAGACCATGTTTTACATAGTAGTTCATATTATATTAGTTTTTGTCACTCCAAATTCCAACATCAGTCCCATCATCAATGTAAAATTCTCTCCACTATTGTCCCTGAATTCTCACCCATTCCCAAGCCTGTGTCTTTGGTAAACATGAAACAGTGTTTTATATTGCTTAGTTATAGGTAAGTGACAATAAAATTATAAAAAATATAGCAAAAAGAAAATTTGTGAAGATTATTGTATCTAGAAAAGAGGTGATTTATTGTCAAAAGGCTTGCTGAGTTATGTGCTATGAGTTGATATTTCTGTTGTTTTGTTTCTGAACATTTAGATGGGTTTGAATTCTCATTGATATCTAAATTGGTATGTTCTTTTTGGAATGAGAGTATTAAAATATTTGGAGTTAATCTGTAGTCCAGGAATTCTAAGCTCTGTGGATGATGATATTGCAGTACTAGTGGGGGTGCTTTTGACTGCCGGGCCTTCTGGAAGTTTGAGAAGTGCCACCCTGATAAAATCCTACTGATAGCCCAATTAGCAGTATACATGGAGTTTTGGCTAGTTTGGTGACCCTGAAGAAGTGAAGATGGGCCATTGGTGAAATTGCGATTGTGGATGGTGGTTGCAGCTGGTGAGGCTTTGGCAGGGATGAGGAGGACTTGACCTCCCCCTTCTCCTGGGCTTTCTAGTAACAGGCATTTAAAACATATGTAAATGCCTTCTATTTAAGACTCTGTGTTTCACAGAAAGGCCATGCACAAGAAAGAGGCGAACACATGCTGATGTCATATGCTCAGTCCCACACTGGTACCTGCAACTGGCATTTGTGATGCTTTCCAGGATAAGTCATGGAGGAGAACAGAAATTATGGTGGAATGCCCAGCCGAGGCTCAATGCAGGTGCTCCAGCAATGGGGTTCTGCATCCTGCCATCCCTTTGGACCCCACTGCCACATGCTACTCTGAGTACCTCCTTTAAGAAGGAGGACCAAAAAAAATCACAGGTGTCCTCATATCAAATAATGTTTGTTTTGGGCTTGGGACTGCCAAGGAATTGAAAAACAGATGTAAAGGTCAATCACCATTAACGGTTCCAGTTCCAGGCTTTGGAAATTTAAGTGTCCCCATCTATTTTTATTTCATTTGATTTTCTTTTCTGCTTTTAATTGGTTTGATGGTTCATGCCTTTTATTTCAAGCCATTTTGATCTTTTGGAGAAGTAAATGGAAGCTACATTTCAACAGAAACAAAAATCGATCATTTTAATTTTAGCCTGTAAGCAAACAACTTATGGAACTTTCTTTTTTTGTAATTTGTTTTTTGTTGTTGTTTTTTTTCTTTTTTGGTTTTTAAGGCCACATCCGTTTGATGCTCAGGGGTTACTCCTGGCTAAGTGCTCAGAAATTGCTCCTGGCTTAGGGGGACCATATGGGACACCGGGGGATCAAAATGCGGTCCTTCCTTGGCTAGCACTTGCAAGGCAGACACTTTACCTCTAGCACCATCCCAGAATTTTCTTTTTATTCCAAATATTTTGCTGTCCTCTAGGAAAAGATCTATTCCTAGCAGGGCTGTCAGATAAAACAAAGTTATTTTATGTCTGTTAATTTGAAGTGTTATGTGAATAATAATTCTGAGCATAAATATTCCTCAAATATTGCATACTAATTTAGAGGTCACCAATTATTTTTCTGAAATTTGAATTTAGCTGAATGTCTTCTATTTTACCTGCTAAAATATGATAATCATAATTTAGAGTAACAGAGACCTCAGTGTTCTACAATTCTCTTGTTCCTGGGGCCTGCAACCCTAATAAAGAAAGGAATCGGGTAGATATAATACAGCAGCAAAGTGGGGGTGGCTGTTCACTCCCTCTGTATCAAGCACCCCAGCTGGAAACCTCACAAATTGCTCTCATAGTGCTTTCAGAGCTTTCTCAGGCTTTCCAGAGCCCCGTATCTGTCCAAGCAGACATGGATAGACTTGTTTTTCCTGAAGTCTGTGTCACTGTGGATATGAGGGTCCAAAGCCTCTCCAACAAATGAATCCTTTAAGACAATAAACAAACAACTCCTTGGCCTTCCCCTAGGCTCCCACACAAATAATCCATCTTTGCATCCATTCTGGCAGGGCATCACACCTTACGTCTGCTTTCTTACTTGCACAGAGCAGAGCTCATAGCATCTGCCCTCCCCAGAATAATCAAAGCCCTCATGCAAATCAGATCAAGAGAGGGACTAGTCAGAAAGTGCTGCCAGCAATCTGCTAAATGTGTTTCAAAGGAACAGAGATTCAGTGGGGAACAACTTTTAGCCTAAACTGATGACCCTCTTGGTACAAAACATGTCTGGCAAGTGATCCCTTTATGACCTTGGTGAAGGTTGTGGCTCCTCTGTTGGAATATGTGTTTCAAGGCCACTGCTACCAAAGGACATCAGGCTGCCTACCAGCTCTTTCTGCCTCAGGCTTCGATGTTGTTTTTTTGGAGACCTGAAGTCCCAGGCTTTTCAAGTTCCTCCCAACGAGGCAGGCAGTTGGCGATCAAAGTGTTGCTGGAGAAATCCTGTATCCAGAGACAAAATGCTGAGTCAGAGAGTGCTTTCCCCACTGAAGACAGGGACCATCAGTGTGAATATCAGGCCCTTACAGACACCCTGCTGTGGTCCTCTCCTTACCTGCTCTCCCTCTTCTCTCTCCTAGGAGATGAATGGAGGCCAGCAGAGCCCCTAC
>PVKC010022304.1:0-17741 GCA_004027635.1 Crocidura indochinensis
AATATATTGCCATTTTTAAATAATCATGCCATTAAAATGGAATGGGGTCTTAAACTTTACATATTAATTGCCTTTTTATCAATTCCTTGAAATAGTTATATCATATGATAGTTCCTTGTTAATTTTTAAAAATGAAATGAGAGCAAACTTTAATAATCAAACTTAAAATAATGCCCATAAAGATAGAGGGTTGTTTGGTTAGAGGTTATAGGAAGAAAGCTTGGAACACTGGTGTGGGGAAGTTGACACTAGTAGCAGTACTGGTGCCACCAAATTATGTATGACTTTGTTTATTATGGTGGATAATTAGACAATTATAATTAAAAGGTGTACATTTATGTTTTTGAAATCTATAACTTGATACATCAAATACATCTTAAGAATCTCTTTAAGGAAGTGACAGTGAGCCAGAAAGATAGCACAGCAGTAGGGTGCTTACCTTGCATGCAACCAATCCCCCCCCCTGGGGGGAGTTCGATTCCCAGTATTTTATATGGTCCCCCAGCCTGCCAGGGGCAATTTCTGAGAGCAGAGACAGGAGTGAGTCCTGAGCACTGCTGAGCTCAATGAACCAATCAATGAACCAATCAATCAATCAATCAATCAATAAAGTTTTAAAAAACGAAAGTGATAGTACTAAATGTAGCATGTTCGATAGTCTCAAAAATAATTCTCATAGTTTTAATTAGTTACAGAAAAATATTTTGAAATCATCATAATTAAAAAACATTAACTCAATAAAAACCTCCAGCATGAATAATGAATGATTGTTCACAAATTGAGCATAGAATTTACATGAAACGTTATGTCAGAGTTTGGACAAAAGTCATCGCTATTAAGCACATTGAATATGTGTTTTGCTCTGCCAGTATGTTTAGAAATTAGATTAAAATTCTGGTGTATTACTTACTATTTTTATCTATGATGATTATGAATGCCCAACGTTGTGACTACCACATATAAAGTTTGATTTTTTTTATTTTTAGCATTATGATTCTGATTATAATTAATTTAATATACTACATTTATTATTTTCATTTTATATTAGTTGATATTAATACTATTCCTTAGTGTGTTTTCTTATTGCACAAATCTGATTTCTATCAATTTGTTTTAGCATTGATACAATCTAGGAGAATATTTTAAGGTTAAGAAAATGTACACATTGAGTAGAAATCTAAGATTAGCATACGGGATAACATAGCATATCTAATATAGAACTTGTTTTAAAGGAAAACAATATTTTTGTGGGTTACACTTTAATGCTTGGGTTTACTTTTAACTGAATTCTGGAATTATTTCTGGTGATGCTCAGTCAAAAGTGGGATTCTGGTATTAAATACAAGAATGCTTTGTATAAGGTAAGCACTCCATCCACTGGATAAACTCTTCATAAATAAAAAAACATAAATTATTTTTGAGGATTGAAGTTTTAACATATAAGGAAGGCAATTAAAATAAAATACTTGAGTAAGACATAGTAGGAGAATGTTTTAAAATAAAACTTCTAAGGAGGGTTCATTCTATTTTGTTTTGTTTGCTATCTCAAATTATTATTGTATTCAAGGCAAACCATATAATTTTATTTCCTAAATTTACCCCAAAATTCATATTTTCTGGTATGAATAAATGCATATAAAGGCAAGCAACCTAGAAAATAATTTAATAAAGAAAAGTAGGTGTGGTCTAAAAGCTAAAGACTTTGGTGCTAGAGGAATAGCATAACAGGAAAAGCATTGCTTCCATGTAGGAGACTATGGAGCCCTAGATATGGTCTCCCTTGTCCACCAGGAATGAACCCTATTTTCTGAACCAGAATTATAAGCTCTGATTACTGCTGGGTTTATTGCAAAAACAAGAAGATAAACAAAACAAAACTGATAAAAAATATTTGTCTTGAAACAAAGATTTTATCCAACGTATATGCACTGCTAAACTAAAAGTAACTTATAGAGATGTTATGTAAAATGCAGAGAGGCATGGGAGTTAATCCACTACTATAAATTATATGTTCTTTGGAAGAGAATGCAATATACAGCACAGTCTGTTACTTTCAATTTGATTTACATGTATGTTTGTTGTTCAAAGCAATTTAAAAATATTTTTTCTGGAACATTTTGATTACTTTTATTTTTGAATTACTATTAACACATCTCTGCTTTTACGTTCATAGAGATTTCATTTGGACAAAAGTTGCCTTGGCAAATAGCTTCCTACTGCCAACAAGTGAGGCATCATCAGGCAGTACTGAGGGAACAATTTTTCCAGAATTTATGTTCTAAATGTGGTTGGAGATTGTTGTTTTTCAAAAATTAATATGCCCATAGACACCACTAAAATATATAAAATATTAAGGCTATATATAAAGTTTACTGTCTAAACATAAAATTTGAGAACTAAGTGTGATAGCCTCTCATTTCCATATGTAGATCATTATACATGCATTATACCAGGACAATGAAACAGATGCTAAACCAGATTTCCTTCTCATACAAACACACAATAATATTGATTCATTCAGCACCGATGTGTTAAATATTCCAGAGACAGCACTCAGTTATGAGATTATTTCTGAAAACATTATGGACACTAAACCTTATTGTGTCTTCTTGTTTGATTGAAATTTTTGTTGTTGCTGTTGTTGTTGTTGTTTTAGAATGGCTGGCTAAAGGTTTCAGATTGAGAGTACAGTGAGTGGGGCAATTGATTTGCACATATGGTGGACTAGGGTAAGATCTGGACATTCCATATTGTTCACAGGGATCCAGAGATAGCATGAAGGTAAAGCGTTTGCCTTGCATGCATAAGGTCAGTGGTTTGAAACCTGGCATCCCATATGGTCCCCAGAGCCTGCCAGGAGTGATTTCTGAGCATAGAGCCAGGAGTAACCCCTGAGTGCTGCCGGGTGTGACTCAAAAACTAGGAAAAAAATATATTGTTCACAAGTCTTATCAAGAGGAATCCCTGAACATATAGTCAAGAGTCAGCCAATGAGCACAAACAAGTGTGAGGCACACATCCCCCTCAAATAAAGGCTGCTGGTAATGGATAATGTGAAATAATATGAAGATAAAATACAATTTAAGGCTATAGTCAACAGTTATATTTTAAATAGTCTGGAAATGTAATATTACATAACACAAAGAGAGCTTTTCATGACACATGCCCCAATTTTCTGGTATGTGTTTTTCTCTCAAAAGGCAGTTCTTCTGTTATATATCTAAGGAAATGAAAACTTATTACTTGAATTATTTTTCAAATTTACTAATAAACACTCCAATACATAGTTAAAAGTAAGTTTCACCATAAAATGTACTTTTGAATTTTTATTAAGATATGATGAGTAATTTAGATCATAGTTTTTTCTTTTTAAACTAAGGTCCTTTTTCTTAGAATATTCTGAAAGTTTCTTTTTATTGAAAATTTTACAAAATGACTTCCCAAAACTTTGGCTTTTTTTTTAAACTTAAATCTACATGAAATATCTATCACACATACAAGGAAGAAGTAGGACAAAAATTTATTGATTTTATACTTCCTTAAAGATTACAGCATACTAGCTCTGTATAAATATTGTTTGAACCTTTTTCCTCTTGAATTCCTAGAATAAAGAAATTGAAAAGGCATATTCACAGTATTCCAAGAAAATCAAAGGGCAGAAAGCTATATTACCAGTACACGCACTGAATCACCTTCAAGGCAAATAAATCAGAATGAAAATGTTTCTGCTTTCCT
The DNA here is from genome assembly GCA_004027635.1 of Crocidura indochinensis. Classification (NCBI taxonomy): domain Eukaryota; kingdom Metazoa; phylum Chordata; class Mammalia; order Eulipotyphla; family Soricidae; genus Crocidura; species Crocidura indochinensis. The sequence goes on from PVKC010022304.1 coordinate 3,736, forward strand.
CTGACTCAAGAGACACTGATCAAAGAAGACATTAGGAATCCGAAATCTTCATCAACAGAAGATATGAAGGTGAGAGGAAAGCTTCATGCTGTTCTATTACAAATACTCTCCTATAGGAAAACTGCAAGATTTTTCTAACCATGTTCTTCCTCTTCAATCAACCTAAACTGACCTTTTTTACCCCAAAGTCTACTATATTCTCATTCTGTGACATCTATTCTGAGTACTTAAATACATATATGTATATATATACATATATATGTATATACATATGTCAATGCCATTTGTGACTTTGTTTTTCCAGTTTCCTTCTTATCTTAAAGTCCTGCTCACACCACATTTTCTAATCCAGACTACATCAAAGTGGTGCTTTTTTTGGCCCATATTCTCTGACTACTTGGAATTTTAGCTTGGACAAAAGTGGCATATGTTTTTTGAAGAATATTTTTAGTGATATACACTCCAGTGTATAAAACATATGTTTAATAATATTTAACTAAAGAAAGTGTTCGGGTTGAGTGACTATAACTAATAAGATAAATCAAGAAAATGCTATTACATACTCCATTTAAATACACATATAATTAAACTAGAATTTGAATATAACATTTAGCTATTCAGATCACTTAAATATATATAATTTTGATATGCAAGCTAATAGTATGTAAAAGAAACTCTAAGTTAAATTATATATGAAATGTAAGGCAGATTTATTAAAATTCAGGTTCAATATACTTAGTAAGAAAAAAGATCTGCTCAATATTAACACCTATAATTCCTGAAAATAGATTAATTATTTAGAACCTCAATTTTTTTAACTTGTGATATCAGGTAGATATATTGACTAGTAAATAATTCTTTACATCTTTTAAATATTTTGTGGTTTATGAAAAATGGCATGCTGGTGGAAGTAACAATAAATCATAAAGGAAATGTATTAAAGAAGTTAACTAGGGAATATAGAATTTATATCAATATAACTGATAACGTGAGCTAAGTAAATGTTCCTGTCACTTGTTGTCCACTTGTAGAATGAGAACAATAATCCAAACCTGAAGTCTGGTTCCCCAGGAGACAGCTCAGTGCAAGCAAAATGTCTTGAGATACTACATGAAGATTTTCTGAACTCAAAGTTCTTTTCCTTGGACAATACTTAGCAAGGAACTAGTGTTTTAAGAAGGCACAGTGCAGGCAGTTTGAAAAGACTATAAAGTCAATTTTACAAATATCAGCCAAGTAGACTCTGCTCAAGTTGCTCAACTATAGGTGTGCAACTATATCCTCTATTTCATGGCTCACTTCATTATGGGCTTCAGGTAGGTGTGAAGAATTCCTGATTAAGGTGCTTTTCAGCTCTTTTGATGTTACATACTGAAACCATTTTACCTCACTGTAAATAGATTGTTTGACATTAAGACATTAAGCCTGAATATGAATATTAAAGACAACTAATTTATTTAATCAGTCCTGTCTTTCCCAGTCATTCACACTCCACATAAGTGTTACTGTATACAAATATATAAATAATAGCAAGGAGTCTAAAATGTAATATTGATCAACAACCATAAAAATATATCAAATGATTGACATAAATAGAGAATTGGGTTGTTACTGAGTGACGAGACCAGGTGTAAATCAAAGTATTAAAAGAGATATAAGCATGTGTTTTGAATGCAAAATGCATAGAATCAGTCTTGGAAATCTCATAATTTTCTTCAGCACTACAGAACAATTCCTATGAGCCAGAAAAGCACTAAGTACTATGAATTGTGAATCTAAAATAAAACTAATAATCTAATAATTAATAGAAATATGTGCAATATTTAGGCAGGTATTTATGTAAATAAAGCAGAATACAGGAGACATTTAATGAACTGATGACTCATTATATGAAAGAAAATAAGGCTCAATTCTGGCTAATTGATATCACAATCTAAAGCTGTGTCTATAACATAAGATAAGCAAATTCTCTCTTATTTGGAAGTTCAATGCTGTTGTTTGCATTTTATTTTCTGAGAAAGACATATATCTATATCTATATAATTATAATAATATTGAAATATCAACAATATTGAATATCATCCAACATAGTAGTTTACTGTTGTGATCTAAATAGATCTTGAATGGACCTACATGGGGACTGGAGTGGAGTACAAAAAGTCACTGGTTTTTAAAACTTATTATAAACTACTTTATTTATCACACAACTATCATTACTGAGTCTTATCTCAGAATTGTATACAATGTATTCAGCATCTTTATGCTGAGAAACATGTGATCTTACTATGATCTTATTATGATCTTACTAGAATTGTTGATGTATAAATAGTCCATGTTGTCCATTTCTGCCATCATGTTAACACTGAATAGATTCAGTTTGAAGATTTGGACTTGTATTTAATTGCACTTGAAATAAAAAGAGCATATTAAAACCCCACAAAATATCAATATAAACATTAGGTTCATGTGCACAAGAAAGGAAGACAATTTTCTTACAGCAGATAGAAATGGAATTGTTTAAACAGGAACATAGCATGCTATTTGTATTTATAATGCTACTAGGTTTTGAGAGCAGTCTTTCTTTGAAGACATCTCATCCATTCAAAAAATACCTAGAACTCTTACTAAGTATACTTTTTAAGTATACTAAGAATACTTAAGTGTAAACATATAAGGTATATTTAGAATACTTTTAATGTATAATTGCAAAGTTTATTCAGCATACATAGATTAGAGCTGCTATATATATTGTATATATACATATATACGATTAAAACATCTTTGAATTGAGATTCCTCTGTACATGGGCCAGATTTAAAAAATATAAACAAGTGAGAGGGTATATATTATATAAATAAGGCCTTGAAATTCATCTATCATACTCTACATGCCCATCAGAACCATAAAGTGTGGCCTTAGTCCTTTCAGAAAATAGTCTGGAAATAAATAACCATGTATATGGTTCTCATATCTTCAGACAAGTGAGAAACTTTGTTGGAGAGCAAAATTAAGATGATTTCAGACAAAATAAATATAGAAATGAAAACAATTCTCTCATGTTTGTCTTTTAACTCCTGTCAAAAATTAAGTTTTTTTTTTAATCCACTTACATTAAATAAAGGCTCAAATTGAATACCTGGTCAAAAGAGAGCAATTCTGGTTAGTTTAAGAAAAGTAAAATTGCAAATATTAACAATATTAACTCTAAACATCTAATTCAGATATTCAAAAGGAATTGCTGAATAACTAAAGTTTTCAAAGTCATAGAGAAAAAATAACCAACTTAGAACAAAAACAGGTAGGGAATAAATAATATAATAATTTTCTGGGAAAATCTACATATTGCTATTATTTTTTTATGTTAGTTATGTTTAGTGAGTTAAAGGAATGTAACAGAATATCAAGTCAGGGGCCCGGGAGATAGCATGGAGGTAAGGTGTTTGCCTTTCATGCAAAAGGTCATCAGTTCGAATCCCGGTGCCCCATATGGTCCCCTGTGCCTGCCAGGAGCAATTTCTGAGCATGGAACCAGGAGTAACCCCTGAGCACTGCCGGGTGTGACCCAAAAACCAAAAAAAAAAAAAAAAAAAAAAAAGAATATCAAGTCAAATAATTACTCAGTTGCCGGGTCAGGCAAAAATACATACCTAAATTCTGATCTCAAATAACCTGAATAGTTAGCTTATTATCACAAAATTCACTTCTAATATATCTAATTACCATTATTCATTCTTACATGTGAATAGTTTAAATTTGTTTCTGTTCATTAACTACAGTTTCGCTAGTATCTATAGCAACACTTTTCATATACTTAATAATAACTATGTTCTTTGCATGAATGAGTAACTGCATTGTAAAAATCTAAATAAAAAAAAATTAGCCCTTGATTTTTACATTTTCCTCATCATTTTAGCCAACTAATACACACAAATTTTAAGTAAATTTGAAGAAGTTGTTAAGTGCTAATCCAATAAACTTGAATCTACTGTTGAATATTTTTCTTTCCTCTCCTGTTTACTTTTTCTTCCTTCATATGGAGCAAATGTAGATAATTTAAAAAAGAGTTGGGTGAAGACTATTAAGAATGTCTTTCTTGGAATTATATTTAAGTAATGTTGAGGAAGACACTTTAACTTTTCTTTTCTGTTTTAAATTGTAGTCGTTTGCTGTCTTATTTTACGTTTTTTTGTTATGAAGAACCATCCTAATAAGAATTAAAGACTCCAACTTGTTCCCCAAACATATACTTCTTTGCACCTCTTAACTCCTTGATGGGCTCTATGCTGTTTCTATGGTATACGCGAAATTGCACAATTCAGCTATCATGCAAGAAGGTAATGTTATACCAACTATACTAAACATTCTTATAGTGAACTACTTAAAATTGTTATCTCAATCCACTATGAATCCTTAGTTCTTTATTAATAATGAATTTATCAACCACTGTTTATAATATGGCTTCCCTGAGGACTCCAGGGTTGATCCAGGAGCCACAGTTAAAAAACACAAAAATAAGGAAGCGCCGCACAATATCAGAGTGTCGATAGGCACTGTTTACAGATTAAGTTAAAGGGTCCAGTTGGAAGTAGGTTGAGAAATAGTAAATCAAAGATCCTAGATAAGCAAAATATTGGAGTAGAGACTGTACTCATATCTTTAGAGTCTCTTAACTTGAAAGAAAAAGTAAGGAATCAAGTATTTAAGTTATACTGCTACAGTATATATTAAAATATCTTGGAACTGGAGCAATAGGATAGTGAAGAATTTGCATTACACATATCTGGCTCAGGTTCGATTCTCAGCATCTCATATCGTCCTGAAATTGCTAGGAGTGATTACTGAGCACAGAGTCAGGATTGATCCCTGAGTACAGCTGGGTATTTAATTTATATTTGTATCCTCAAACCCACCGTCATCAAAGCTTATGACTAATACAAATATCTGTCTATTAGTAAGCAAACACACAGTTAGGAATAAGCAAAAGAAAAAACCCAGAGGCAAATATATGTAAAACACATCATTTAGAATAAAATAGCGGTTCCTTTTAATCTGGGAATTGGTTAATGAGAGAAATGAAAAAATGTTAAGATCTCAAACTGTACAGTTTATAAGATGGTTTCCTTGTATATGACAAATTAAGTTTCTATTATCACAATCTCATATGGCATACCACGCGTAACAGGAGTGATATAGTGTAGAGTAGTATAGAGAAGGAAGGAAGATGTTTAGAAAAATCATCAATACATAATTGATTAGCTAATAAAGGGGGTAAATGCTCAAATAACAATGGGCATATAGTATTTTCATTATAAATTTTAAGAGAGCTTAATATATTATTAAAAAGAGAAAGTATAATTTGTCTATCCATCTGAAAAATCTCTAGAGCATCTTTCTGCATATATACCTTTTATTTTCTTTGTTTATTTATTTATTTATTTATTTTTGGGTTTTGGGTCACATCTGGAAGTGCTCAGGGGTAACTCCTGGCTCTGTGCTCAGAAATCGCTCATGGAAGGCTCAGGGGACAATATATACCTTTTAAAAAGGTACATTGTGACAAGACTAATCACACATCTCAGTGTATTACTTCTTTAAGCCTTCACAGAAATTCACTGGGGTAACTATTAGTTTCTCTTATTCATAAAGTAGAACAATGATAAAGCTGAAAGCAATATGCAACACTGCAAAGGTTATTATGTTTATAGAGCTCTGGGATTTAAAATCATAATTGTATGTTAAAGGGCACCACTGCAACCCTGATACAAAATGTATTATATTTTTAGTTTCATTTTCAACTTTAGAGAAAATGTATGACACTTTCAAACACATAAGCATAATAAAGCAAAGATTTATCAACATTACAAAATAATTTAAATAGGTTCAAGATATCATTTTTTAAATACTGGAAGCATAATATTTGTAAGATAAATACTATTTTATTCTATTCATTGTTTAAGTGGCAGAAATTATTATAAAAAGTTACTAAGCACAAAGAGCAGAGGGAGCTAAAATGATACAGGAGTAGAAAGTAACTGAAAACAAGAAACAATTAAAATAAATGTGTAAATTTTATTCTATCTAGACAAAAAATTCTATCAAAATCTTTTTTGCTTTCTTTCTCAATTCAAGGTTAAGAATGTGAAATGCAATAGGTTCTAAACCCTGCTGCATAGCTTATAGAAAAAAACACAGGTATCATTTTTTAATTTTATTTTGACCTTAAGACATGTTTTATATCCAAATCATGAAGATAATATGAAAAAATCACTATAACCTCTTTTACAGTGATTTTGATATTTTCTGCATATGAGAATTATTATTAAATTCTTATTAAATAATTAAAAATTATTTAATTCAATTATGGTTCATATAAGTGAACTATAATATTCTCAATTTTATATTAAAACCTATATAATTATGGAAAATAAAAATTAATTGCATGATTTAACTTTACTATTACAGATAACCCTCTTCCTAAGTGTCTTATAAAAGAGAGAAGCATTAAAATTCAAATGAGGATTTCTTCCATCAGTAGAGGGAAGAAAAGATGAAGATCAATATCAAATATCAGAATATATAAAATAACTCGAAGTGATACCATGTATGGTTAGCCCTACATGCTGTTTTATCAATCTACAGTCTCATACATAATTGCAAAATCCATTGTCAAATAATTGAGATAGTTAACCAAATTTTTATGTGACTGAAAATATAACAGAAATAGAACATAGTTCCCATTTGAGGAGGAAACAATCTAGATATAGTATCAAAGCATAGACCATTTATTTTTCAAAGATAACTGACATATTCTTGAATTCTCTAAACAAAAAAAATCACAGGAGTCTTTAAGCACTCTTAGAAGTAGGAGGAATGCTAAGAATAGTGTTTTTTGTAGCTTTGTATTATTCCTTATTTCTAAATACATCAAGTGTCAGAGAACTTATATTGTAGTTATTTTTGAAACTTTATATTATTCTTTTTTCTAAATTGATCAAGTGGTAATAAAATCTGTCAGTTTCAGATGCAAATTCTTAGAAGTTAATATAGACAATTATTTTCATATCTTTGTGCTTCAAGAGTAATCTATCAACTAATTTTCTAATGTCCTCTATTTGTAACCCAAATGTTTCAGTTTAAAGTAAAGGGTCATCTTTTATAATCAATTGTTTTTCATTAGGTCACAAATGAAACAGTGGTGTCTGTTGGGTAAAAGTAAGAATAAAAGAAAAGAAATAAAGAATGGGAAAAGAAAATAGAAGACAGGAGAGAAGAGGAGAGGAGAGAAGATAAGAAGGGAGTATAGGGGAGAAGAAAAGAGGACAAGAAATAAGAAAAGAGGAGAGAAAAGGGGAAAGAGGTGAAAGGAAGAAAATATTTTGGGTTATGTACCTCAAATACTAAAGGATGATGTATTCATATTAATGGATTATCTATAAACCTGATATTTCTAAAAGTGTTCCCCCATTTAGAGCAAATATGAAATATGCATTTTTAGAAATTACTTCATTTGAAAACCATTATTTACATAAATGCTCATATTTGCTTCTGCCATTGCATGTTCCAACACCAATCTCAGTACCAATAAAAATTTAATCCATTACTTACAAATACCTAACCATTCCTAGCCTGATCCTTTAGCAAGCATGAAATAATATATTTTATCTTGCTTATTTATAGGTACTGGAAATGAAATTATTTTTTATGTACAACGAAAGTACATTTTATGAAAATTGTATCTCACAATGGAGTCATTAAGTCATTGTTAGAGGTTTATTAAACTATTTGTTGCCAGTGATCTTTCTTTTATTTGCTTTGTTTCTGATCATGAGATAGCTCTGATTCCATATTGTCATCTAATATGAGAACCACGTACCCATGACTTTTAGTGGCTTGGTTTACATCTCTTTTGAGCATATAGTGTGTCTATGCAGACATCATGTTGGCAGCATATCCAAATACAATTTTTAAAATATTTTTTCCTTTAATGCTAGAGATATTTTTATCACTAAAATATCATCTAAGCAGAGATAGATAAACCACTAGCACTATCTTTTCCTTTTCCTTTATTAGTTGAGTAATTTTAACAAACTAGTGTCTATTTCTCATTAAACATATCATGAGAACTCCCACATTTCCCAAATTAGCTCCAATTACTATTTATCTGCTCCTGACACATCAGGTCAACAAGAACCAGTAGGTCTAAAATTATTTACAAATCTCCATGACTAGTAAAGTTTTGCTTTAAAAAATATTCAATTTTGTTATCCTGAGACTTTATTACTTTTTTCTTTTATTAAAGATTATGTCAACCTATGCAAAATTTTAATTTATATTCCATAATATACATTAAAACTCTTAGATAGCATGGAGGTAGGGCGTTTGCCTTTCATGCAAAAGGTCATCGGTTCGAATCCCGGTGCCCCATATGGTCCCCCATGCCTGCCAGGAGCAATTTATGAGCATGGAGCCAGGAGTAACCCCTGATCGCTGCCGGGTGTGACCCAAAAACCAAAAAAAAAAAACTCTTATTTTTTTAGAATTCATTAATTATGACCACCACTACCTATTTTTTAGGTCTTTAAATTATTTCATGAATTTGGAAGTGACAGAACATGTGTGGATGTTTTGTGTACTTTAAGTATAGTATATAATAGTGCACAATAATGTTACAAAGGCCAACAGCATTGTAAATGCTAACCTTAACCAGGAGAAATATAAAAAAGTTTGGTATGCCTATTAGAGATGACAATAATGAGTACACAAAAATTATCAAACTGTTAAAAAACCTTCTAAATTTTGTATTTATTATTATAACTAAAATCAGGCTTTTACAACCAAGAGATCTCTTTTTATTCAAAGAATTTGGTTTTGTTCCAAGCAGTTCAGATTTATTTAGTTTTGATCAAAGTGGATTACATACATTTCACAGTAATATTTTAGGTACATATTAACATTGAATCAGGGGATTCCCATCACCAAAGTTGTCATGCTCCCACCCCAGTTTCCAGCTTGCATCCCATATTCCCCAGTCTGCTAGTATAAGTGATCCCCTTTGTGTCTAGCTTGTTGTAGATTGGATATCGATTCTTTTGTCTTTGGCTTTGGATTTGGTGTTTAAGTCCGATCATTTTTATTACTACTTAACGATTGTGCAACTATTTGGTCTTGGTACCCTCCAATATTTTCCCTTCAATTTATGAGGTGGAGCAAGATGGTTCAAGTTATGTTGTTCTGTTTGAAAAGAAGACAAGGAATAAAATGGGGTAAAAATCAAACAAGCCAAAAATGGGCAGAGTCCTAAGAGGCTCTCAACATCAGTTAGAGAGAAGAAAAGGAAAAAGGAAGAGAAACATCACAGCTATACAAAAAGAAAAATCAAACAAAAAATACATTGTTCACTACAGCAAGAAAGACAAGTACCACATAATAACCAAGCTATTGAAATAAATACAAAAAAGGAGTTCAAAAAATAAAAAAATAAAAACAACAACAGTAGCAAAACCAAATACCAAAAAATATATAAATAAATTAATAAAAATATTTAGTGCTGCTTCTTTTTTTTTCCCGCATAGGCACAGTAAATATTGGGGGAATTAGAGAGGAATTCCCTTGGTCTAAGTGATGCAGGTTTTCTCCGCCCTTGAAGTATACTGTCATGGGATTAACTACATGCTCTTTGCATGTTCATTTACTCTCCCTTGGGTCCTTTTGTGGTTTATGTAAGACATCTGCTCCGTCATGGGTGATAAAATCAGACCTCTGTATCTGGAGATCTTGGTATTTACACAGGTCAAGGAACTGAGCTTATGAAGTAATCTTTCTTTATGGTTCTAGTAGTTCTGTTCCTTCACTGTCGTTTTAATCAGTCTTCTGTAGTTGTTAATCTTGCTCATTTCACTGATCCTAGGATGAAGCCTGGGATAGAGACTTGCGCTATGCTTCCAGAATACCCATTTAGTTGCAGTTGTCTCAGTCAGACCTCTGGAATTAGAGATCTTGAATGTTGTACAGATCGTAGGCTGAACCCTAGAATAGGGCTTTTTTTTGGGGAGGGTCACACCCGGCAACGCTCAGGGGTTACTCCTGGCTCTATGCTCAGAAATTGCTCCTGGCAGGCACGGGGGACCATATGGGGCACCGGGATTCGAACCAATGACCTTTTGCATGAAAGGCAAACGCCTTACCTCCATGCTATCTCCCGGGCCCAGAATAGGGCTTTTTTATTGATCCCAGGATACCCTCTGTTCAGTCATGGTTGTCACAGTTAGTCATCTGTAGAGAGCAATCTTGACTTTTGCACTGATCAAAGGATGACAAGTCTTCTGATTTTGTCTTATCATTAGATGGTGAGGTAAGAAAACCTGCTCTTAGATCAAGTAGTTGCCATTTACTCATTGCCAGGATATCATAGAAAACTGGCACATGTTGGTGCCAGAGCAGTATTAAGGATGTCCCAGAGTGGTGGGGGTGTTTCTGGAGATGTTGTGGAGAACTGTGTCCTTTCTATGTCTGGGATCCATGGTTCAAGGTTGGACGGTTGCCTTCTAAGTTGGGTCCATTTGACATATCTCAAGGTGGGAGGTGCCCATGTATTGTAAAAAAGTATGAGTTCTTATCCTTAGTAGGAAAGAGCTTGCATTTATACATAAAATTTCCTCTTTTTTTTAGTATGCCTTTGCAGGAAGAAATGGTGCTACATTACATTGCTAGTGCACTTAGGGGTGGGAAGAGAAGGAAACAGAAACAAGACAAAAATTAAAATTAAAATTTATATACTCACATATATATAAAGAAAAAAGAATTCTTAAATGAATTAAAAATGTAATTAAAGGAACAAGGTGATGCAGGAGACTCCCTTACATTTGGGGAAAAACAGGTTAAGATATAATATACTATAGGTCTTAAGTAGTTCAGATTTTAAAGACAATAATTTAGTATGTTTTTCTTCCTTGACATTTTCAAGAAAATTTTTGCTTTCTCCATTATAAACTGCTATCTGAGTCATATGTCAGAATACTGGTATAGTATGTATGACTTTATAGCCAAAATAAGACTTTTTAGGTTAATTGCATTCACTAAAATGATATTTTTCTCTTAGATCTCTGTTTACTCTATAAGTCTGTTTTTACAAAAATTCTGATGATGTAATATCTATCTTGTTGATCTTTTAATGTCATGCACACTTCAGACCTGAATCTCACATATTCAAGTAATTTATTGTCTATCAGTATTACCCACATAATTCCAAAATGAAGATATTTTGAATAGATTTGAATGTTTTTGTTATTGTAATTTTTTAGGATATAATGCTTTTACATATAAATATTATATTTATAAGAGTACTATGATTATAATATTTTTATTTCTTTCCCTCAAAATTAATTCAATATTTCATGACTTTTAACTGCTTTGTAACTTGTAATTGATATTTTCATGTTCAGTTAACCATGAATTATTTGTCACAATATAACATATTTTGTAAATAAGTATTTCAAGTGACAATAAGTTATTCATAGTTTGCTGTGAAATTATTATCTTTTTATAATTTTGCTTAAATGCACAAGTCTTACTTGGATTTTCTTTATTCCTAAAATAGAATTAAAAATCAAATGAGAAAATATTCTAGTTTATATCAGTTGAACTATACGTTGGTGGTGATGAAATCTAGTGATATGAGTAGATCTGAACTGGTGAATATAAATTATAGTGTTTTGATAATGCTTATGATATAATAATGATAATGCATTGATGGTAATTAGAAAAATGAATTTTATCAGATTTTCTCAAATTAGTTAACATCTGTCCCTATTTTTCTCTCAATCTTATCTTCTTTCACCTACCTCCTCAATTTTTTCTCATCTACCTATATAATCTGTTTTTCAAATGTCAACATTTTTATTTAGAATTAAGACTAATAAAATTTTATGCACAGAATATATTGATGATGTATAAGAATTTATAACCCCAAAAGTCAATTACTAAACTCCATTTACTTAGTGACTGACTATTTTCTTGAAATTTTCTTTATTTGACATATATTCAATTTATAGTGTGTGGTTTTGAAAACCACCTTTGTTCTGATGAAAATAAACTGTGGCAGAATAAGTTACATATAGTTCAAAACATTGTGAGAAAAAAACTGCTCAGAAAAAAAAGGAATTGTGAAAAAGAACAATGTTGAAGTCACAAGGAACCTGATGTTTTAATCCAAATCAACACAGAAACAGAAGTATTTAAAGACAGAACTATAAAAGATGAAAGAAAGAAAAGAGATAGAATGATCAAAGAATGTAATGAAGGCATATAAAAAGGGAAAATAGAAAATAAGGGATCGTAAAGAAAAAATACATGCATGAAGGTAATTACTAATTAATAGGGCATTTCCTTTATTCTAATTCATTCTGCAGCATAAATTAGAAGTTTTCCTTTCCACTATTATATCCAGTGATGGAGAAAATGAAGTTTCATCTCAACAAACCATACAAATCTAGGGTTTGGAGTAACAGAATCGTTTATAATATATCAATATTCATATAACGGTACTGTGGCAGCATATTCATAAATAGTAAACAAGCACATGAGGAGATGAGTTCCGTTAAAGCAAAGAATGAAGATCACAATAATGTCATGCAGGAAGTGGTGGGTGTCCTGTAATCTAGTTAATCCAATTAGCTATTTAAAATCTTGTCTGGGTTAAACCATGCAGGCAGCAGTAATGGCAAACAGCAGAGGTAAGTAAGGCATAAACGAAACAGAAAATATCATCCCTGACCAGGCCTTGGACAAGCAGCAGGAAATACAAGATGTTTGGGTATGAGAACAAAGAAATATTAGTGATGTAGTGTTAGAAAATTGTTTGCATTGAACCCTGCCATTATCAACATTGTAAATCATGATGCCTAAAATAAAAATTAAAAATGAGAATATTGGATGACTGTTCAAAAAATGAATTACATTTTAATGTAATCTTCTTCATATTATTGATTTGTTGATCAAATAAGATTAAGTATGGATGTTTATTAGTATGCAAACAAATAAAGTGTCTTCTATAAATAAACCAGGAAATAAACACTGGGTAGGTGGGGTTATTAGCAAGGAGATATGGACTTTCTAATACTAACAGATGACAGACCAGCAAGCCATGAATAGTACTAGACATTTGGGACAAAATTAATGAGGGAAAGGATGCAAGGTCAGGGCTATCTAATCAGGGTGAAACCAGTGGAATTTTAGGATTCAGTAACCACTGGGAGAGATACACCTGAATTTTGTCTAAGTTTGCAGCAGGAGACATAAAATTATGCACTTAAACTGTGATTTCTTTACAGAAATCAGTCTCACCAACACAACTGGGAACTGTGTGCTAATTTTCCTCATATATTCCCTCAAGAAGATCCTCAGGACCAAATGAAATTCTTGACTTTTATCACACAGAAGTCGGAGAATTCACAAGGAACCCTAGACCTAACTCACAAAGTTAATGCTTTGCTTGCCTTTTATTTTTAAGCCTTGATTGGAATTGAAGCCAGGTCTCAGGTCTGCAAACTCTGTGGTTTGCCACTGAGCCACATCACCAAGGGGTACTCAGTAACATTCTGCGTAAAAATGACTGTTATATAACTGTCTTAATAGCATTAAGGAACTGTTAGTGATTACATTAATATAACTGTATCGCTCTTTTTACCAGAAGAGAGGCATGGATAAGCTAAATCATAAACATTAGCAGAGTTCTTAAAGAAAATAACACAGATAGAAATGTCAGGAATGATCTTTGTTATTGTTAGGAGCAGCAGGCATAATGACCCTTAAGTTATGCACATAGGCAATTTTCAATAGCTAACACACATTCTAGTTAGTATAATGAGACTATGCACGTTCTTGGTGAAAAGTTTTCAACTATTATCTGGTAACGTCTCACAACAGTGCAATGATCTTTAATGGTTTTCTCTTGGAATAAGGGCTTAACTTAACTTAGCCTGTTAGGCTAATAATGCTGTTTATCTTTA
>PVKC010022305.1:0-17748 GCA_004027635.1 Crocidura indochinensis
TTGGGAGTCTCCTTAGCCAGCCGGTTCTTACTCACTGATTAGTCAGCTGGCAGCCCCAACTTGCAGCGACCTCTGCATTCACTTCTCAGGGCTCTGTTCTTTGGGGGGAGCTCCAAGAATTCAGCAAAGAAAACAGCAGAGAAAGAGAGTCCCCACAGTTCACAGTTCCCCCAGTAGGACGCAGTAGGGCGGAGTCCAAAGCAGACACTTGATGATCAATAGAATTTGAAAAGGTGAAGTGTTCATTATCACTTATAATCATTAAAATTAAAATGAAAATAGGGTACCAATTTTTACTAGTGAGAATGGCTTTATGAAAAAAAAAAACCAGAAAAGAATTAGTGTTGGTGGGTATGCAATGAAAAAACTTGTATTCACTGTATGGGGAATGTTATCTGTATGAAATTGTATGGAGACATTTAGAAAACTAAAAATAGAATTTCCATATGATTTACTCAATCCACTCATTCCTTTATTTATTTATAATAATAATTATTAGTATTATATATTATTTATATATTTATCCCAAGAATACAAAAGAACTTGAAAACAATATATGTACCCCAATGTTCACTGCAGCATTATTTAAAATAGTCAAGATAAAGAAACAATTTAAGTATTCAACAATAGCAAGTGCATAAGGAAGTTGTGTTATAGTTGCATAATGGGATACTATTCATCTCTAAGAAAATCCTCAATTTGTAATCTTGTCATTTACTACAAATTGGATGGAGCTAGAAGGGGCTATATTAGATGAAATAAATTAGAGGAAAAATACTGAATGATCTTATTCATATGCATTATATAAACAAAACAATGCAAGAGATGATAATTGATATAAAACATTTCCTTAGATTTTGAATTCATAATTGTTATTACCAGTCTTGGCAAGGGGAAGAGTAATAAAGGCCTAAAAATCTACCATTTACTTAGAATAAGGAATATAAGTTAAATTAGAAATAAATGTTTGAAATTTATGTCAACTGGTTATTTGGAAAAAACCAAAAACACTCTTTTTTTTGGGGGGGGGCACACCCGGCGATGCTCAGGGGTTATTCCTGGCTGTCTGCTCAGAAATAGCTCCTGACAGGCATGGGGGACCATATGGGACACTGGGGATTCGAACCAACCACCTTTGGTCCTGGATCGGCTGCTTGCAAGGCAAACGCCGCTGGGCTATCTCTCTGGGTCCACACAAAAACACTCTTTTTTTTTGGGGGGGGCACACCCGGTGACGCTCAGGGGTTACTCCTGGCTATTCGCTCAGAAGTCGCTCCTGGCAGGCACGGGGGACCATATGGGGAATCAGGGGATCTAACCGCGGTCTGTCCTAGGTTAGCGCAGGCACCTTATCTCCAGCGCCACCGCCTGGCCCCAAAATCATTCATATAAGAATTTACAGTTAAAATTTAGTTTTGCTTTGAACACCCAGTGATACTCAGGGCTAAGTCCTGGCTCAGCATTTATAAATCTCTTCTGAATGACTCAAGGGATGCTGGAGATTGAATCGTGGTAGGCCATGTACAGGGCAAGTGGCCTACCCACTGTATTATTGCCACAAGCCTCACATTTAATATTAAGATAATAAAAAAGCTCAAAATAATTTAATTTATATAAATATATCTACATTCATTAAATATATTATTATTATTATTATTGGAGACTATCAAGCCAAATTCAAAAACAGAGTATTTGGTGTTAAAAATAAAAAGATTAATGTAATTATAAGAACATGTTACTGGTTATTAGAATTCAGCAAGATTGGTCTATATGTGAGCCAAAGAGCATGTTACAAACTATAAAAACTAAAGACAGAGAGAAACTGAGAGCTGTTGATGAAGAGCTACATGTGTTTGTCTTTCTTCGATTCCTGCCAGAATATCAGCTTTGTGTTCAGCCAAACAGGCCCAGGTTTTGTACTGAGTAAATAAACAGAAAAAAATGAATAATTATAAAATACATTATTTTTCATAATAAAGTAATTATAAAATAATTTTTGTGTTTATTTTATTTCTATTCAAGAAAATTACTTTATATATAGTCAATATAGGCAAAGAGGTAAACTTTTTTAACATTTTCTAATGGTGGTATGCCTCGTGATTTTTTTCATGAAAAAAGTGTGCCTTTAGACAAAAGGGTTGAAAAACACTGGTCTATCTCTTTTCCTTTTTTATCTTGAGCCACACTTTGTGGTTCTCATGGTTTACTCCTGCTTTGAGCTCAGGAGATACTCCTGACTTTGTGTCCAAGGACTTTCCTGGCTGTGCTTGATGCCCATACTTGGATGTCAGAAATGGAATCCAGGTCAGACACATGCAAAGCAGACTTCTTGCCTGCTATACTATCTCTTCATCCTTAGGTTTAGTTCTCTTTGATGAAATATAAATTGCCACTTTCAATTTTAGGAAGTTAAAAACAGTGGAGGCATTGTATTCCAGAAAATGGGAACCTTACTAGATTATAATGAGAGAAACAAGTCTCTGCTATTTAATTAAAGTATACTTTATAATCACTAGTTCCTATTTAGTTTTTAATTAGAAAAAAAACAAATTAAGAGACACAAATCACCTTGTTCCAGATATGAAGGAATTAATCTGTTTATATTAGTTTGAAGGTTAAATTGCCACAACAAATCATTCTTAAGAAACATGGTCACCCTACAGATGTCTTTAAGTGGTGTGAGATAGCTATTAGGAAAAATTTCAAGACACTATACAAATGAAAACACACCAATAGAAAATAAAATCAAGTATATTCAAGACAAAGAAAACACCTACCTTTTAGTACTCTCCATTCATTCATCATTCGTTTGTAGTGCTTCTATTTTGGACTTCGGAATAGTTAGCCTTGCTGTTAGAGATAATACTGCCCTCATAAGTGAATTGTAGAAATCACCCTTGCTACATCACAAGCTAAGAGAGGGTTAAAAGAGTACAGACCAGATATCAACCTATTCACATTCTAAAATTGTATATGCAATGATTTACCCAAGATTATACAATGGAGAAAAGGAGGCATCTTTTTATTGCTGAAAAGCTTGATTACCACAAAAAGAAAAAAAATTCAATCACTAATCTCTACACAGAAATTAACTTTAAGTGGATTAAAGATAAATTTTAGATCTTAAGCTATAAAATACATAGGATAAAGGATAGAGGATATGCTTTAGAATCTCACTATGAGATCTGTATCTGGAAACTCCACTTCAATGGCAAAGAGAAACAAAAGCATAAGTAAAAAGTGAATATAAAAACAAAAAATGTTTTTATAGAGCAAAATAAATGTCTTCAAAAACAGAAAGACAGATAGTCAAACAACTAAAGGAAGAAAGGTGAACAACTTAAATTTGATAGGAGGCTAATAAAACATACACAACTCAACAACAAGGAACTAAAATATACAACTGGACAGAAGATGTGAATATACATTTCTCAGGTAATATAAAGATATCCCATTGACTCCTTAAAACATTCACAACATAATTTATTAGGGGAATGTAAATCAAAATGGTAATGATAAATCATCTTATATAATAAAAATATTAAAAATCTTGAAAACAGGTATTGGTGAGTATGTGAGAAAGAAGAAACTGGCATACTGTTTATTGTGATGTAAATTTGTAGAGCTTTTATGGAAATGAAGTGGAGTCTCCTTAAAAGTATTATTATTTGGGGGCCGGGCGGTGGCGCTGGAGATAAGGTGTCTGTGCTAACCTAGGACGGATCGGACCTTGGTTCGATCCCCCGGTTCCCCATATGGTCCCCCGTGCCTGCCAGGAGCGACTTCTGAGCGAATAGCCAGGAGTAACACCTGAGCGTCACCGGGTGTGGCCCCCCCCCCAAAAAAATGTATTTTTATTTTGGGGCCGGAGAGATAGCACAGCGGTAAGGCTTTTGTCTGGCATGCAGAATGACTTTGGTTCAACCATAGAGCCAGGAGTAACCCCTGAGTGCTGCTGGGTGTGACCCAAAAACAAAAACAAAAAATTTTTATTTTAAAAATAAAAATAAGTATTTAATATGATAAGTTAATACCAATTCTAAGTGTTTATTTTAGGAAAACAGAAGCCACTAATTTGAAAAAAATATTTTCACATCTGTGTTTACAGTACATTATTTATAATGGTCAAAATGACATCAACCTGTTTGCTCATCCAGTGACAACTAGACAAATTAGTGTGTCACAATTTGTGATACAAATTATGTATCACAATGTGATACATAAATAGATGAAACTGTACCCTGTGGCACAAAATGGATGTATCCTCAGTTAAAAAAAAAACCAAGGAGGTTAAAGACAATCATAGAATTATTTCACTCATATGTAATATAAATTACTAAAGCAAACAAACTACTAAGAAACCACAAATTAATTTCTAGACTCATTAAAAACTATAGTTACAGGGCCAGAGTGATAGCACAGCAGTAGGGTATTTGCATTGCACGCTGCTGACCCAGGAATGAACTTGGTTTGATCCCATATAGTCCCCCAAATCAGGAGCAATTTCTAGGCACATAGCCAGAAGTAACCTTTGAGAGTCACTGGGTGTGGCCCAAAAACAAACAAATAAACAACCCCCCCAAACAACAAACTACAGTTACATAGAAAAAAGTAAGGGGAAGAGTTAAGAATAAGTAAGTTATTTGGTTTTACTGGTGCAATAACACTAGACTTGGGTGGAAAATATGGTGATATGACTTTATACATATAATGTAGTGTATGTCTAACCAAATTACTGAAAAATGAATGTGGAAAAGTTTAAATATTAAAAGTAGAGAAAACAAATACCATAAAACATGTTCTAATTCACTTGATTTCCCTTTATACATACATTCAATGCATTTTTGTTTTGTTTTGTTTTGGGGCCATACCCGTTGACACTCAAGGGTTACTCCTGGTTATGTGCTCAGAAATGGCTCCTGGCTTGGGGGACTATATGGGATTTCAGGGGATTGAACCGTAGTCTATCCTAGGCTAGTGCTTGCAAGACAGAAACCTTACAACTTGCACCACTGCTCCAGCCCCACATTCAAGGTATTTTAATTTATTATATGTAATCTTTATCCTTTTTAATCCTTTAATTCTACAAAGTATAATTTATTTACCAATTGACTATGGTGGCAAGCACAAATGTCTTTGAATTTTTCCACAGTTCTGTATTCCTCCCACCTGCTAGTTCTAGCCTTTATTTCCAAAAGTAAGCCAGATTTCAGGAAGGAGGAAATTGGGCCCAATTCCAACTCTCTGGTCTCACCATCTGGGAGGTAAGTAGTTAAATGTAAGTCTTGATATTCATTTTCTCTTATTGGCAGGGGAAACTTTTAGAAAAGTAAAAAAGATTATGATCTTATCAAGTAAACAAGCTAAGACTAAGTACTTCTAACAAAAAGATTAATGGCTAAATACTTTTAACAAACAGATTACTAGTAGGACAGTGCTCCTTGATAGCAAGGATATATGCCAATTAGTAAATTGGATATGGTAAAATACTTGGGCTCTATGGATTTGCAAATATGTCTTCATAAAATGTCATACATAATGCATTATTTGGGGATGGAGAGTTAGTACTTACAGTCAGACTACGCAGCTAAACCTGCATTATCTCCAACGTCACATATACGCACTGTTAAGAGTAATCCCTGATCATAGCAGATGTGACACCAAACCCCCAACAGCAACCCCAAAAAGTGTCATCTAAATATAAAATATATTTTGTGTTCTAAATAATTATTCCTCTATAAATGATTTTACATTTCATTATTGACACATCCTAAAATAATTTCCAGTTAGGTAAACTAAATACAGGAAGAAAGCGGAAGGACTTGATATGTGTATGGAATATTCCTTATCTCTCCTTATTTTACCTTTGTCTAACAATTACCTATATCCCTGAAACCATTAGCAAATTTTATTCCTAGCCAAAATCTTTGATTTATATGGTTATGTGATTAATCAAGCCATTGTATTATCTCACTACACAATTATATTTATTGTTTTTGTGACTTTAGACATGAGTCAAGTCTTGAAAAATATTTTCTGTTCAATCTTCTATCTTCTGGCAGAATTTCTCTTTTTCTCTCAGCTCTTTCATATTTTCTGTCTCCTAAAATCCTCTCTGGATATTTTTTGAGAACTTCAGATTTTATATAACCAAAGCCTTCAATTTTTCATGTAAGGTCTCTATCACAGATTTGAGGACTATCTTGCGGCCTAACACAATGACTCTTAACTTTGTATCTGTGAGAACACAACATTGTTTGGGGTTTTTAGGGACACTAAGAAGATGCCCACTTGAGGTGTTTTAGCTCTTCAAGTTTCTTTTGTATCCTATATTGTATACCGACATGACTTCTTATATTCAGAATCCTCCAAAGGATTCTCCCAAAGAATGAGATAGTGTTGTTTTCTGCTGTTCAACAACTGTGGATGAATTTCTTATCACCTTAAACAGAAAGAGAAACTGCTGCAACTTGGCTGGAATTGTAGGGTTTCATGCTACAATTTTTAGTAGGAAAAAAGGCAGTGAACTGAATCAGAAAGAAAAAAACAAATACCAGATGATCTCGCTCAGGCGCTAAATATACAGAAACAAAGAGATTAGATAATCCTCCAAAGAGACAAGTCCTCAATAGAAGTGATCCAAGTATGGGATGGATAGGAGGGAAAGGAATCTTGGGATATTGGTGAAGGGTACCTGACTTTGGTAGTATACACAGTATAGAAGCACCACAGGTCTAAAATAATAATGCCAGTATTGTTGTTAACTATGGCACCTTATTTAGAACAATCTGTAAATTAAAGACAAACAAATCAATATATAATCTTAAAAAAAAACAACAAAGGGTAATCCCATTCTCAGTATAGTTTATTCTGCCCTGTCATATCCATTTTTGTGATTAGGAAAGTTACAATTAATTTATACCACAGGTGGACCACAGAGCACATAATTGATAATGCCCTGCAAATAGAGAGAATTCTCATATCACTTATATTATCTGCACAAGTGAGGGACATTTCTGTATGTATTTTTAAATGTAAAAATATCTTGAAAACGAACCACATCCTTTAAGTGATGAAGAAAATGAGTCAGAATCATCAGTTTTATCTAAGGCTTTCCAGCTGGCAGAGCTGCGATACAGAGACAGACAGATATATAGAACACTTCTGGGTTCAATGTCTTAGTAGTACTGACACCACAGTGCCTCTTCAGTATTTGTCTTCATTTGATCATCCCCCATTTTTCTCTAAGTGTTAAGATGAAGCAAAGAACTTTGTCAACAGAATTTTGAGAATTTATAGGGAAAAAAAAGCAGTCTTTTGATTTGAAGATATAAAAAAAATGGCACAGAATGCCTGGGATATAGCAGCAACAGTGGAAAGAAAAGCCTGTGATAGAAATAACTTTTATTAATTTCTTCCTACTTGGTTTAAATTTCTTATAAAGAGTTTCTCACCATTATTCATGTAGCTTTGTTTTCTTTTTCTAATTTTCTAGTACATGATAGAATTTAATTTTATCATAGGGCACATGGTTTTTATTTGAAGGGCCAAAATTAGAAATTACATAGCTCTAGACCCACTTAATTCTTTTTTTTTACAATTATTTACACTGTAATGCGGTCAGTAATGGATTTTCACACTCATATGCAGAACTTAATTCAGAGGCCTCTCAAGTGAGAAGTTCTATTTTTACATTTAACCGCTGCAGAGAAAGCAAACTTGACAAAAAAAAAGGGGGGGGTAAAAAATGAACATGGAAATGTACTGAATGTAAGTCAAATAAGTATATCAATGGCTAGAGAGACAGTACAGTGGGTAGAGCACTTGCCTAGCAGCTTAGCAGGGTTCAATCTCTAGCACACCATATGGTTTCCAGAGCACATAGGAATAATTACTGAGCACAGAGCCAGAAGTCCTAAAAACTATCAGGTGTTGCCCCCACCCACATAAAAGAAAAACTCACTTTAGGGCATGTAAATATAGACATTACCCTGTCTCAGACTGGGTAAGAATTTTGAGAAATCACAACAGAATTTTAGCACCCCCAATTTTAATTAAAACACTATGACTTACAATATCATTAGTGATAGTTGCATGCTTGTTTCATTCTAATACCACACTTACAACAGATTCTTTATTTATTGGTTAATATATTGTGTTACTAAATTACATCCTCAGCGATGAAGATACTCTAGTGCCCCAAAAATGTACAACAAATTTAATGACTATTATTTTATTAGAATTTACAAATCTTTATTAGGAAATGAGCTTCAAATTCTATATGAAAGAATAAAATCCTTATAATTTTATGTTATCTTAACTTTTTTTTCAGACATATTTTTTATTTAAACATTTTGATTACATGTATGATTGTGATTAGGTTTCAGTCATGTAAAGAACACCCCCTTCACCAGTGCAACATTCCCACCACCAATGTCCCGAGTCTCCTTCCCTCCCACCTCACCCCCACCTGTACACTAGACAGGCTTTCCAGTTCCCCCAGTCATTCACATGCTTATGGTAGTTCTCTGTGTAGTTATTTCTTTAACTGAACTCACCATTCTTGGTGGTGCGCTTCATGAAGTGAGCTGGAAGTTCCAGCCATTGTCTCTGTTGATTGTTGCTAAAATGACTCTTATTTTCTTTAAAATCCATATATGAGTAAGACTATTCTACATCTCTCTCTTTCCCTCTGACTTATTTCACTCAGCATGATAGATTCCATGTACATCCATGTATAGGAAAACTTCATGACTTCATCTCTCCTGACAGCTGCATAATATTCCATTGTGTATATGTACCACAGCTTCTTTAGCCATTCGTCTGTTGAAAGGCATCTTGGTTGTTTCCAGAGCCTGGCTATTGTGAAAAGTGCTGCAATAAATATAGGTGTGAGGAAGGGGTTTTTGTATTGAATTTTTGTGTTGTTAGGCTATATCCCTAGGAGTGGAATAGCTGGGTTGAATGGGAGCTCAATTTCCAGATTGGAGAAATCTCCATATTGCTTTCCATAGAGGTTGGACTAGACAGCATTCCGACCAGCAATGGATAAGAGTTCCTTTCTCTCCACATCCCCACCAGCACTGATTATTCTCATTCTTTGTGATGTGGGCCAATCTCTGTGGTGTGAGGTGGTATCTCATAGTTGTTTTGATTTGCAACTCCCTGATGACTAGTGACGAGGAACATTTTTTCATGTACCTTTTGGCCATTTGTATTTCTTTTTTATCAAAGTGTCTGTTCATTTCTTCTCCCCATTTTTTGATGGTGTTAGATGTCTTTTTCTTGTAAAGTTCTGTCAGTGCCCTGTATATTTTGGATATTAACCCCTTGTCTGATGGGTGTTGGGTGAATAGTTTCTCCGACTCAGTGGGTGACTCTTGTATCCTGGGTACTATTTCTTTGGAGGTGCAGAAGCTTCTCAGTTTAATGTATTCCCATCTGTTGTTCTCTGCTTCCACTTGTTTGGAAAGTGCTATTTCCTCCTTGAAGATGCCTTTAGTTTCAATGTCATGGAGTGATTAACCAATGTGTTGTTCTATATCCTTATGGTATCAGGTCTGATATCAATGTCTTTAATCCATTTGGATTTAACCTTCGTACATGATGCTAACTGAGGTCTTTGTTCGCTTTTTTGCAAAAGCTAACCAGTTCTGCCAGCACCACTTGTTGAAGAGGTCCTCCCTGCTCCACTTAGGATTCCTTGCTCCTTTGTCAAAAATTAGGTAATTGTATGTTTGGGGGACAATGTCTGAGAATTCAAGCCTATTCCACCGATCTGAGGGTCTGTTTTTATTCCAATACCATGCTGTTTTGATAACTATTGCTTTGTAGTACAGTTTAAAGTTGGGGAGAGTAATGCCTCCCATTTTCCTTTTCCCTAGGAGCGCTTTAGCTATTCGAGGGTGTTTATTGTTCCAGATGAACTTCATAAGTGTTTGATCCACTTCTTTGAAGAATGTCATGGGTATTTTTAAGGGGATAGCATTAAATCTGTATATGCTTTGGGGAGTATTGCCATTTTAATGATGTTAATCCAACCAATCCATGAGCATGGTATGTGTTTCCATTTCCGTGTGTCCTCTCTTATTTCTTGGAGCAGGACTTTATAGTTTTCTTTGTATGGGTCCTTCACGTCTCTGGTCAAGTTGACTCCAAGATATTTGATTTTGTGTGGTACTATTGTGAATGGGATTGCCTTCTTGACTTCATTCTCTTCCCCATCATTATTGGTGTATAAAAAGGCCATTGATTTTTGTGTGTTAATGTTGTAGCCTGCCACCCTGCTATATGAGTCTATTGTTTCTAGAAGCTTTTTGGTAGAGTCTTTAGGGTTTTCTAAGTAGAGTGTCATGTTGTCTGCAGTGAGAACTTGACTTCTTCCTTCCCTATCTGGATTCCCTTGATATCTTTTTCTTGCCTGATCACTATAGCAAGAACTTCCAGTACAATGTTGAAGAGGAGTGGTGAGAGAGGACAGCCTTGTCTTGTACCAGAATTTAGAGGAAAGTCTTTAGTGTTTCTCCATTGAGGATAATATTTGCCATTGGCTTGTGGTAGATGGCTTCAACTAGATTGAGAAAGGTTCCTTCCATTCCCATCTTGCTGAGAGTTTTTATCAAGAGTAGGTGTTGTACCTTATCAAAGGTTTTTTATGCATCTATTGATATGATCATGTGATTTTTATTTTTCTTCTTGTTGATGTTGTGTATTATGTTGATAGATTTATGGATGTTAAACCATCCTTGCATTCCTGGGATGAAACCTACTTGATCGTAGTGTATGATCTTCTTGATGATGCATTGGATCCTATTTGCCAGGATTTTGTTGAAGATCTTTGCATCAGCGTTCATCAGGGATATTGGTCTGTAATTTTCTTTTTTGGCAGGATCTCTGTCCGGTTTTGGTATCAAGGTGACGTTGGCTTCATAGAAGCTGTTTGGGAGTGTTCCCGTTTTTTCAATTTCATGGAAGAGCCTGGCTAGTATTGGTAGTAGCTCCTCTTGAAAGATTTGAAAAAATTCATTAGGGAATCCATCTGGACCTGGGCATTTCTTTTTGGGTAGATGTTTGATTACACTTTCAATTTCCTCAGTGGTGATGGGGGTGTTAAGATATTCTACATCCTCCTTACTTAATTGTGGAAGGTTATAAGTGTCCAAGAATTTTTCCACTTCTTCTAGGTTCTCATGTTTAGTAGCATAAAGTTTCTCAAAGTAGTCTCTGATTACCCTTTGGATCTCTGCAATATCTGTCGTGATCTCCCCTTTTCATTTTTAATAAGGGTTATCAAATTTTTTTCTCTTTCTTTGTGAGTTTTGCCAGTGGCCTATCAATCTTGTTTATTTTTTCAAAGAACCAACTTCTGCTTTTTTCAGATTGTTCTTCGGTTTTCCACTTCATTGAGTTCTGCTTTCAGCTTTGTTATTTCCTTCTGTCTCCCTCTTTTTGGTTCCTTTTGTTGATCATTTTCTAATTTTTGAGCTGTGTCATTAAGTTATTCAGGTATGCCCCTTCTTCCTTCCTGATATGTGCTTGTAGAGCTATAAATTTTCCTCTCAGGATCGCTTTTGCTATGTCCCATAGATTCTGGCAGTTTGTGTCTTCATTATCATTTGTTTCTAGGAAAGTTTTTATTTCCTTTTTTATTTCATCTCGGACCCACTGGTTGTTCAGTAGCAGGGTGTTTAATTTCCAATTATTAAAGTGTTTCTTCTGTGTGGCTTTGTAGTTCACATCGAATTTCAGAGCCTTGTGGTCAGCAAAGGTAGCCTGCAAGATTTCTATCCTATTGATTTTATGGAGGTATTTTTTATGTGTCAGCATGTAGTCTATCCTGGAGAATGACCCATGTACATTGGAGAAGAATGTGTATCCAGGTTTTTTGGGATGGAGTGTCATATATATACTAGTCCTCTTTCTTCCATTACTCTTTTCAGGGCTAGTATGTTTTTAATGACTATTTTTAAAAAATGTTTTAAAAATGTAAAAATGAATTCCTTCTCTAGAAAAAAAATTAGAAAAAATAGAATAATAAGAGTATAAAGCATTTGTTTACAACATTTCTCCTTTTTTGCAAATTCTTGCAGCACTATTAAATAAAATTAATTTATTGACATAGACATTTAATTAATATCAACTATTCAGAGGGAAATAAAAAGCATTATCTTTGACCTTTGGAATTTAGAGCGCATGAATGTATGTAAATGTCAAAAACAGAAGAAGCAAAATAAAGATATAAAAACATTTAATCAAATGACATCAATGCATACAAGAGTTACTGGGAAGACATTAATTAGAAAGTGACATTTAAGCTGAAAATAAAAGAAATTAATCAGACTTCAAAATTTGTTTGAGAGACTGAAGGAAGATTTTTTTTTATTTTTTTTGGTTTTTGGGTCACACCCAGCAGTGCTCAGGGGTTACTCCTGGATCCATGCTCAGAAATTGCTCCTGGCAGGCACGGGGGACCATATGGGGCACCAGGATTCGAACCGATGACCTTTTGCATGAAAGGCAAGGCCTTACCTCCATGCTATCTCCCGGGCCCCAGGAAGATTATTTTTAACGTCAAAATAAGTTTGGGATTCTTGAGAGACTAAATACCAGTAAGTCATTTTTACTCTAACAATATAAAAATTGAAATAAATGTTGAAGTTTTATTAAATACACTCTTTTTTCTAAGCAATTTCTTAATTTTTATGCTCCTGAACATTGCAGAATTGATCAGTTATAGACAATAAAAGTACTAATAAGAAAAACCAGTTGAGGGGCGGGAATGATAGCACAGCGGTACAGTGTTTGCCTTGCACTTGGCTGTCTCAGGACAGACCTGGGTTCGATCTTCAGAGTCCATATGGTTCCCCAAACCAGCAGCAATTTTTGAACACATATCCAGGAGCATCACCCTGAGTATCACCCCCAAACCAAAAAAATACCAATTGATATTAACTAAATGTTCATTTTAATAAATTAATTTTATCTAATAGCTACTATAAGAATTAAAAAGATAGAGAAACTGTAAACAATTGCTTTATAGTTTCATTATTCTATTTTTATTTTATTTTTTCTAGATCTATGTACAGTAAAGGTACTGGTATTAGAAATGAAGTCTATCATGCCAAAGATATTTAAAAATTGAATATCGATAGTAAAGAAGAATTTTAGGAAGGAGCCTGGTTTGGAATAGAATATCTAGTGTGTGTGTTTGTGTGTGTGTGTTCTCATGCTTTCACATGCAATCACAACTAGCATATGAATCTCTACCACTGCATGAAAGAATTCAAAATTCCTTGGATAATTCCCAGAGTTGAGGGCCAGAAGGACTAGCTCAAGATATGAAGGTAACAACAAAGATGGTGAGTGAAGTTAGAGAAATAACTACGCTGAGAACTATCATAACAATGTCAGTGTGGGTGTAAAAAGGCTACTTTGAATACAGGCGGGTAGGGGAGAAAGAAGAGAAGGTGGCATTGGTGATGGAAACGTTGCACAGGTGAAGGGGGGGGTGTTCCTATTATGACTGAAACCCAACTACAATTATGCTTGTAATCATAGTGTTTAAATAAAGAAATTATCTAAATAAAAAAAGAAAATTCTTTGGAAAATAAGGATTCACTGAAAATATGAGCGCATGTTAAAGAAACCAGGAATCATTTTAATGGCTCTCCAATATGGGGCTGGTGCAATTGTACAAAGTCTGAGTGTTTGTCTTACACACGGCTGACCTAGGTTCGGTTCTCAGCATCCCATATGGTTCCCCAAGCCTGCCAGGATTGATTCCTAAGCACAGATCCAGGAGTACCTGAGCCCTGAGCACCGTTGAGTGTGCCCTCTTCCCCCAAATAGTAGTCCTAAAAGGTAACAGCTGAGCAATTTCCTATCATGATAAAGACAACAGGACTGGGGAGAAAGTTTAAGGGGTTTAGACTCAACATGATATGACTTTTGCATATCACCAGGTATAGACCAGGAGAACCCTCAGAACTGCAGGGATAATCCTGATCATCCTTGGCACCAAAAACTGAGAAGCATCTCATCTTTGGACTCTAGCACTGTACTACCAGCCTGACTGTCCAGACATCTTTCACGGTATCCTTTGTACACTGTTTGGGAAGCCCAAAAGAAAAGGTACATTGAATAAAATCTGAATCCTTAATTCTATGTTGATGATGCCAGATGATACCAGAGAGAAAAAGGAGAGTATTGTTAAAAAGAAAAAAGTCGTTTTTATAGTAGACTATCTGTTAGTAAATGCAGAATAAAATGAAACTAGATAATTAGCACTGTATTTGAAATGTAAGCAGGAACTTGAATCAGGCAAAAAGAATAACTGATTGCTAAATACAAATCTTTGACAGGGCTATGGAGAAGAGTGAAAACCAATTCAGGAGACTTTCTTCTAAAATATATTTTTAACTAAATAACTGGCTGTTTACATATTGATATGTACAGACATTCAAAAATACATTTGTGCTATTTGAGCTGCTGAAAGGAAAACCTCTGGAAGAATGCCCTTGATTTTAGCCTACAACGCGGCAGAGAAGGAATGTGCTTCTCTTCATATGCCACGCTTCAGTGCAAGCCATTGTCAGGTACCAAATAGGACCATTTGTTCTGTTACACAACAAAGACACAGAATCCAAGGCCCTTGAGTTTTTCAAGAGCTTATATAAACACTTGCAACATAAAACTACAGGAATTAATTTAAAAGTACGAAAAAAGAGCAAAGGCTAAATTTATTTATAGTCACTTTCATATTTAAAGAAACTGTCAATTTTATTCTTAGAATTTACCATACAGCCTTCATACTAGAAAATTTTAAATTAAAATTTCTTGCTTCATTATGAATTCCCAAGTATTTATAATAATTGTGAAGAAGTTAAAAGGAAATTTCTTAAAATTCATTTACTTCCCTTCTTCTAAAGTTTTGTTCCATGTACTAAGTAAGGACTTGGGAGAAAATAAGGAAAGAAGAACATTGCATTTATGCAAAGGCAAGTCAGTAGGAATAGACTATCTTAAGAAACAAAAAATGGGCCAAAGCAGTAGTGCAGCACGTAAGATGC
This sequence comes from Crocidura indochinensis, assembly GCA_004027635.1. Lineage (NCBI taxonomy): Eukaryota > Metazoa > Chordata > Mammalia > Eulipotyphla > Soricidae > Crocidura > Crocidura indochinensis. Next base: position 15,069 of record PVKC010022305.1, read on the forward strand.
TTGTCTTGCATGCAGGTATCCTATATTCAATCCCTGGCATCCTGTATGGACAGATGAGTAATTCTTTAATGCAGGGTCAGGATTATTCCTAGAGCATGACCAAGTGTGAAAGAGAGAGAGGAGAAGGAAGGAAGAAAGGAAGGGGGGAGGACTGTAGGAAGGAAGGAAGGGAGGAAAGAAGAAAGAGGGAAGGAAGGAAGAAAAAAAGGGCCAGAGAGATAGCACAGTGTTAGAGTGTTTACCTTGCACGTGGTTGATCCAGGACTGAAAGTGGTTCAAATCCCAGCACCTCATGATCCCCTGAGCCTACCAGGAGCTATCTATGAGCATAGATCCAGGAATATCCCTTGCCAAAACTAAAACTCAAAAGAAAATAAAAGAAGAAAAGGAAAGAAAAGGAAAAGAAAGGAAGAAAGGATGAAAGAAAGAACAAGAAAGAAGAGGAAAGAGGGAAGAGAGAGAAAAGAAAGAAGAAAGAGAAAGAAAGGAAGAAAGAAAAAGAAAGAAGAAAAAAGCTTTCAAGTATACAGTCCTATCTTTTGTTGCTAAAATCTCCCTGAAAAGTTAAATATTTTCCCTCCAAATTAGAGAGAAATGTTTCACAAGTGATTGTACTGCTACTAATACTATTTTTCATAAGGTGTTTCTTGGTATTATAATAACATTAAGGTTATATAGGGCACATAACACAAAGCATGATTATATAATTGACTTAGACACTCTCCTATATTAGACCACAATCCAACTATGTTCTTGGTTCATTCTTCTATTTATTTTTTTCATTTTTCGGTCAAACTCTGTGGTTCTGGTGTCCCTATGCCTTACTCAATGTTTTTGTTCACCTTCAGCTGGTCTAGGATTGTGTGGTGATATATGGTATATATACATACATGATATGTATATGTGCACATGTACATATGTATATGGTATATATATAATATGTGGTGATATATGATTATATGGTGATATATATGATTATATGGTGATATATATATGATTATATGGTGATATATATATTATATGGTGATATATATATGTGATATATATATATTATATGGTGATATATATATTATATGTATATATATGTAAAGCAAATGCTCCAGCTCTTTGAGTCATCACCCCAACCTAAAAATATTTTTGTTTTGGGGTCACATTCAGTGGTATTCACATCTACTTCTGGTTCTTTGTTCAAGGGTCTTGCTTACTGGCTTTGGTACATTACTAAGTGACTATTTCCTATGGTACTCAAGCGGTGAGTTTTATAACCCAGGAGTCAATACTAATGGTAGTCAGAGGCTACTATGCACTGCCAGGGATAAAATGGGGTCTCTTGCATATAAAGAATGTGCTCTAGTCTAGTAGCTTTATCTCTACCAGTTTTCTTTTTTCAGACTGTTGACTAGACATGCACTAGTATATAGTTGTATGAGATACTGATGATAATATTGGAACAAACTGGGACCCATGAAAGACTGAAGTGAGTAGAGTCCCTCTCCCACATGCCAATATACTATAAAATAAACAAGAATTAACTTTGTTTATATAACACTGAATTTAGACATAGTTTGTTACATCAGTGAGCATGAACTTGGAGTTTAAGTTGAAAAACTTCTGCTTAAACAATACGGAAATTCAAAGTACTAGGAGCTATTTCAATTTCAAAAGGTGAAATGAGGATGTCATTCTAGCAGTGAATACTACAAGACAATTGTTGTATAACAACATATAAATCTTCCTCTTCTTATTTCTCTTCTGTTTCTTTTTTGGATGTGTGCCCTGACATTTTATTTTTCATGATTAAGAACTTCTTTTTTCAAGTATTTGAATATCATCTCCAAATACAAGATTTTATGTCATTATAGGTTAGAATTTTTACTTTATATTCATCCTTTTATGTATAACCTATAATTATGTTAATTACATATCTCTATTTACATATATTCTCAAATTAAAAATGTCCTATAGGGCCAACACTTTGTTCACATGCATTTTTTTAACTTGTACAAAGTTTTTAATACAGAAATTTAGTCAAGAGAGATAGTACAATGAGTAAGGCTGAATTCCATGCACCTGGCCAACACAGGTTCTATCCCTACCCCATATATGATCCCCTGAGTCCCACAAGGAATGATCTGTAAGCACACAGAGCCAGGAGTAAGCTCTAACCACTGTTGGGTATGACTCAAAACAAAACAACAATATAATAACAAATAAAGTACAGAAATATATTAAGCATTGATTTTTTTCTACATATAAATTTAAGGGCATGAGGGAATATAATAATTAATTTAATTACTAAAGACGAGAACACTGTAGGTCATATTTATTTTGTATTTAAATTCTTACATGCCACTTATCTGATCTTTTTTTAACACCTTAATTACATACATAATTGTGTATGGGTTTCAGTCATGTAAAGAACACCACCCACCACCAGTGCAACATTCCCATCACCATTGTCCCAAATCTCCCTCCTCCCACCCACCCCCCGCCTGTACTCTGGACAGGCTCTCCATTTTCCTCATATATTCTCATTATTAGGACAGTTCAAAATGTAGTTATTTCTCTAACTAAACTCATCACTATTTGTGGTGAGCTTCATGAGGTGAGCTGGAACTTCCAGCTCTTTTCTCTTTTGTGTCTGAAAATTATTGTTATTTCAAGAATGTCTTTCATTTTT